>CAUZXS010001267.1:0-75000 GCA_963585895.1 Sepioteuthis lessoniana | reverse complement strand
AGCATCTTGCATGAATAGAGCATCAGTTTTTGAGTGGTATAAGAGATTCAAGGAAGGTAGGGAGTCTGTGAGGGATGATGAGAGGTGTGGGAGGAGTAGAAAAGTCAATACACTAGAGTTGATTGGCCAAAGGGCTAGGGTTAGGGTTACTATGTTGAGGTTTTAAGGGAGTTCAGAAAGAGATTCCATCGGAAGAGGCCAGCACTCTTCAAATCGGCTCAGTGGCATTTCCACCGGGCCAATGCACCAGTCCACAACTCCATCCTTGTCACAGACTATTTGACCAAGATAGGCATCAAAACAGTTCCTCAGCTTCCCTATAGTCTAGACCTTGCTCCCTGTGACTTTTGGTTATTCCCTAAGCTCAGGGGCTGTAGTTATGAGACAACTGAGGCGATGAAAGAGGCTGTGATGAAGGTCATTGACACACTCACACAAAGGACTTCCATGGGGCCTTCCAGAATTTGTTGGAACGATACAAGTGCATTGCAGCCGGAGGAGATTACTTTGAAGGGGACTAGAGCTTTATGTGTGTACTATCAATAAAAGTGCCCATATGAAAAAAGTCTGGAAACTTATCATATGCATCTCATATATATATATATATATACATGATTCCACAATTCCAGTCTTGTTATATATATATATATATATATATATGTATGTGTGTGTGTGTGTGTGTGTGTGTGTGTGTGTGTGTGTGTGTGTGTGTGTGTGTGTGAGTGTGTATGTGTGTGAGTGTGTATGTCTGTGTGTATGTGTGTGCATATGTGTGAGTTTGTGATATGTGTCAAGTCATATTTGTGATTGCCGTATCAAGATTGAATTCACTTAAATAATAAAGAATAATGGTCATGAAAAGTTGCTTAACAACTGCTCATATCTGTGTGTGTGATGTGTGAGTGTGTGTGTGTGTGTGTGTGTGTGTGTGTGTGTGTGTGTGTGCGTGTGTGTGTGTGTGTGATGCATGTGTTTTGTGTGTGTGTGATGTGTGAGATGTGTGCGTGCGATATTAGTGTGTGTATGTGTGTGATGTGTTTTGTGTGAGTGTATGTGTGTGATGTGTTTTGTGTGTGTGTGATGTGTGTGTGGGTTTGTATGATATGTGTGTGCAATGTGTGTGCAATGTGTGTGATGTGTGATGTGTGTATGTGATGTGTGTGCGTGATTTGTGTGTGTATGTGTGTGATGTGTTTTGTGTTTGTGTGCGATTTGTGTTTATATGTGTGTGATGTGTGTGTGTTTGTGTGTGATATGTGTGTGTTTGTGTGTGTGTTTGTGTGTGATATGTGTGTGTTTGCGTGTGATGTGTGTGTGTGTGTGATGTGTGCGTGTGTGTGTATGTGCATGCATACATGTGTGATTGGTATATTGGATATAACATCTAGCAAATTGAGAAGAGAAAATGTATAAGAAAACTTGAGGTTGGCATGGGGATTTACTTTAATTTTAAAATTAACAAGTGTTAATTAACAAGACCAACTTCAAATTTTCTTATTTATTTTTGCAAACACTCACACACACACACACACACACACACACACACACTAAAACACGTACATATTCAAACACATACACACATATATATGCATATATCAGGTATGCTATAGGAAAAGGCAAGGGAAGAAGTACCTGTTCTGACTAAAATTGTTTAAGGTTAATTAATAAAAAGAAAATGTAAAAGATTGCCAATTTTATTGTACATTTACCACTGAATGCACTAACTATAGCGTATATTTGGTAAATGGTATATATATATATATATATATGCATACATATTTGGTAAATGGTAATTATTTCCATCATACACAAGTGAAATTCTACCAAGCCTTTTAACCTCCATATATAATTTTTGTCATAATATCTAGTCCACATGGTATGGACTCTGCTTCAGTAAAAATACAGAAGGATCTTAGAATAAAGGCTCGAGGTATATATATATATATATATATATATATATATATCTGTGTATATATATTTAGTTAGTTGGCTACTGCAGTTGAGGCTGACCTGAAATCTCCCTTTTCAATACCTACAATATTAAGGTATATGGGAGGTGCTACTCTTTTTCCTGGATTGCTCCACTTTTTGTGTCTGTGGTATGATTCAACCTGTTTCCTGGACCACTGGCGAACACTTTAAGCATTATGGCAATGGGCTGGCCCATTGCTTAACACTCAGCATTTCAGGGAAAAGAAGAGTACCTTCCCGTACACCTTAGTGTAGTATCCATTGAACAGGGAGCTTTCAGGTCACTCTTCACCCAGGTCAGCTAACTATATATATATATATATATATATATGTATATATATTTCTTTTTATCCAGCAAATTTCAATTTCAGCCTTTTACTCATTGGCATAATCAGTAGAGTGTTTGCCAATGCTCCCGGGATACCAAGTTTCAATCCCAGGTTGAGTCATACCAAGATTCAAAAAATGGTATTTGATGCTGCCTTGCTTAACACTCAGCATTATAAGGTAAGGATCAAGTGTAACATGGAACAATCCAGGGAATGGAGGAGCATCCTCTCCTACACCTCAGTGTAGTAGCTATTGAAAAGGGAGCCTTCAGGTCACCTTTGACTCAGGTCGCCAACTTTACTCATATTCTCATATATATTAAATTAAATTTTGTGTAAAAAAATAACATATTTGGCGCAAAAAAAAAGGTTGAAATTTTTAAAAAAATTATCAATAAATTATTATTTGAAAAATGGCAAACAATCAAGTTAATGAAAATATTTGAATGGTACCATACATCTATATTTGCTATCCTTTCCTAGATATCATGATGCTTAACTGATATACAAAATAACTAATGGAATATTAACTGACCATCTTTACTTATTGATTACAGTATAATATTATTATATGGACTTGAAACGATTTTCTCCTAATGATTAAATGAAAGTAGACTTGAGTTTAAACATTATATTTTTGTTATTATTACATTACGATGTAGTATTGGTTTATCATACAGACTTGTGTGTCTGTATGATACAGGATAAACTAATTGGTTTCAAGAAGGAATTATATTACTGATGAAGCATACTTCTATAGATGGAATTTACACCTGTCATTGGATGAATCATCAATTAAGATAGAAAAAAGAAAAAAGTAAAGAAAAATACACAATGTCCAAAGAGACAATCATCTGGAGGTTGTCAGGTTCAATCCTGACTGCAGGCGAGTAACAATACAGGAATACTTAACATTTGTACTCAGTTATGGCTTGCAGAATCAGAACAGGCAACCTCCATGGATTCAATAAAGGATGTAATTCAAAGTTCCGTGAAGGTTCCCGAGTTCGACAAACATCTGAAGAAGACTGGAGGACATATCGGCCGAAACGTTGTGGAAATAACAATAAAGATGAAGACAATAGTCCAAAAAGCCTTAATGATAAAAATGACCCTATATATTTATTAAATACTGTAAAATGATATTTTGTTGAATTTACACAAGAAATCCATTGTCCTAAGCTACCTATTTAATTACTTTTTAGTTTTATTGTAATAAACCATATTATGTAACTTTAAACTGGGATAATCTTTTTATAATTCACAATATTTTTTGTCTGTCTGTCTGCCATCACATAACTCAAGGTCAGCAGTAGCTACTAAATTGTATGTTTTTTATCAGATACATACAACAAACATGCATATATATGTATATTACAAAATATATATGTACTTACACCCACATGTATATACATGTGCTTATATATATATATATATATATATATATATATATATATATATATATATATATATATATATATAAAAATAAATATTCTTACAAACATACACTCTCTCTCTCACACACACACACACACACACACACACACACACATATATATATATATATATATAAGTATACTTACACACACACTCACACTCACATATATATATATATGTATATGTATATCAATATACTTATACACACACACACACACACACACACATACATACATATATATATATATATATATATATATATATATATATATATATATATATATATTCATGTGTGTGTACATTAGTTTATAGTCAAAACAAGAAATACTGAAAATTTATAGCATTAGCTGTAATCTCTTTAAATCATACAAACAACAAAAGAGATTTTAAAACATGTCAGTTTTTTTCTAATTAGATTAATATTTAAACAAAACAATATTTCACTTCATTTGATGTAGGTTGAAATGGTTAGAATCATAAAAACTTATCCCCAAGCATTCACTCATTTTAAGATACTATTTAATTATAATTTATTACTCACAGTATTTCACTTGATTTGTCATAGGTTGAAATGGTTAGAATAACAAAAACTTATCCCCAAACATTCACTCATTTTAATCTACCATTTAATTATGATTTATTACTAGCAGTATTTCACTTCATTTGTCATAGGTTGAAATGGTTAGAATAACAAAAACTTATCCCCAAACATTCACTCATTTTAATCTACCATTTAATTATGATTTATTACTAGCAGTATTTCACTTCATTTGTCATAGGTTGAAATGGTTAGAATAACAAAAACTTATCCCCAAACATTCACTCATTTTAATCTACCATTTAATTATAATTTATTACTAGCAGTATTTCACTTTATATGTCATAGGTTGAAATGGTTAGAATAACAAAAACTTATCCCCAAACATTCACTAATTTTAATCTACCATTTAATTATAATTTATTACTAGCAGTATTTCACTTTATATGTCATAGGTTGAAATGGTTAGAATAACAAAAACTTATCCCCAAACATTCACTAATTTTAATCTACCATTTAATTATAATTTATTACTAGAAGTATTTCACTTGATTTGTCATAGGTTGAAATGGTTAGAATAACAAAAACTTATCCTCAACATTCACTATTTTTAATATACCTTTTAATTATAATTTATTACTAGAAGTATTTCACTTGATTTGTCATAGGTTGAAATGGTTAGAATAACAAAAACTTATCCCCAAACATTCACTCATTTTAATATACCTTTTAATTATAATTTATTACTAGAAGTATTTCACTTAATTTGACATAGGTTGAAATGGTTAGAATAACAAAAACTTATCCCCAAACATTCACTCATTTTAATATACCTTTTAATTATAATTTATTACTAGAAGTATTTCACTTAATTTGACATAGGTTGAAATGGTTAGAATAACAAAAACTTATCCCCAAACATTCACTCATTTTAATATACCTTTTAATTATAATTTATTACTAGAAGTATTTCACTTAATTTGACATAGGTTGAAATGGTTAGAATAACAAAAACTTATCCCCAAACATTCACTAATTTTAATCAACCATTTAATTATAATTTATTACTAGCAGTATTTCACTTGATTTGTCATAGGTTGAAATGGTTAGAATAACAAAAACTTATCCCCAAACATTCACTCATTTTAATCTACCATTTAATTATAATTTATTACTAGCAGTATTTCACTTGATTTGTCATAGGTTGAAATGGTTAGAATAACAAAAACTTATCCCCAAACATTCACTCATTTTAATATACCTTTTAATTATAATTTATTACTAGAAGTATTTCACTTAATTTGACATAGGTTGAAATGGTTAGAATAACAAAAACTTATCCCCAAACATTCACTCATTTTAATATACCTTTTAATTATAATTTATTACTAGAAGTATTTCACTTAATTTGACATAGGTTGAAATGGTTAGAATAACAAAAACTTATCCCCAAACATTCACTCATTTTAATATACCTTTTAATTATAATTTATTACTAGAAGTATTTCACTTAATTTGACATAGGTTGAAATGGTTAGAATAACAAAAACTTATCCCCAAACATTCACTAATTTTAATCAACCATTTAATTATAATTTATTACTAGAAGTATTTCACTTGATTTGTCATAGGTTGAAATGGTTAGAATAACAAAAACTTATCCCCAAACATTCACTCATTTTAATCTACCATTTAATTATAATTTATTACTAGAAGTATTTCACTTGATTTGTCATAGGTTGAAATGGTTAGAATAACAAAAACTTATCCCCAAACATTCACTCATTTTAATATACCTTTTAATTATAATTTATTACTAGAAGTATTTCACTTAATTTGACATAGGTTGAAATGGTTAGAATAACAAAAACTTATCCCCAAACATTCACTAATTTTAATCAACCATTTAATTATAATTTATTACTAGCAGTATTTCACTTGATTTGTCATAGGTTGAAATGGTTAGAATAACAAAAACTTATCCCCAAACATTCACTAATTTTAAGATACCATTTAATTATAATTTATTACAAGCAGTATTTCACTTGATTTGTCATAGGTTGAAATGGTTAGAATAACAAAAACTTATCCCCAAACATTCACTAATTATAATCTACCATTTAGTTATAATTTATTACTAGCAGTGTTTCTCATTTTTTGTCATATAAAATAACAAAAACTTATCCCCAACCATTATTAATTTTTATATATCATTTAATAATGATTTATTATGAATTGTGTTCATTTGATTTGTCATAGGTTGAAATGGCTAGAATAACAAAAATGTGTCTCTAATATTTACTAATCTTAAGATACCATTTAATTATAATTTATCATTAATAATAATTCATTTCACTAGGTATTTGTGTTATATGAAATACTGGCTGTCTCAAAATGTATGGGACCCATGAGATTGCTAAATAAGTCTACTAACAATAATGTTGTGTTTTTTTTTTGTTTCAGATTTGAAAATAGTATATTATAACAACTATTAATTCTCAATCACAATGCCTTGGACAAGAGAGGAAAAATATTTTACATCACTCCTTATTTGGAGACAAAATCATTCAAAACTGTGCAAGCAAGATTTCACTGTAAATTTGACTTAGCCACTTAGCACACAAAGAACTTGGTCTTTCACATGCACTGTAGCATAAAGTCAATCAATTAATATGCCCTTGTCATCTGGTTCAACCTTTTTGAAGTGATATGATTTCTTTTTAAGATTTAGATGAAATATGACTTGATCCGATATGAATTATCATATTAATGTGTTGTGAATTGAACTAGAGTCTCTGTATCCATTTCCAATGATGGTAATCATTACACTACAAATGTAAACCCCACCCTTGCAAAAATCATTACATAAGGAAGTTCGTACAGAGTAAAACGTCATAATAAATATATAAACACTCCACCAAATTTGTTTCCATGTAGTTGCTAATATGTGACATCCTAGTAAGCAAGTTTGAGCTCCAGTCCCTCTATTATGTTCACTTTCAGACCAATACCATAGGGAAAGGTATGAAACCCCTTATCTCCCCAACTATGGGTTAAATTGCAATACTGGTGTTCTTCTACAAAGTTGTCTTTGGCATTAATTTAACCATGAAGTTTGATATGCCATTAAACAAAGAAGAAGGATAAGGTAGGTGAGCTGTAAGGCAGGTTTTCAGCAAGTTAATTTCAATTCGATATAGAGAAGATCCAGTCTTATAAACTTTATAAAAGAAAACATTCTTATATAAAATATAAGGTCTGAAAATTCAGTGATTTTTTTTTTCATGTTTTCAATGATTTTTACATAACTGTTAATTTCTATATGTCTAGTTCTAAAATCAAAAGCTTTATGAATCTAATCCTATTGCTTTCACAGAAATCTTAAGATTAATAAATTTAATCCTCCTGCTTGTCAAACTTCATATTTCTATTAAAAGACTTCACTACATGATGAAATGTTAATTCAACTTGAATTAAGTTATTTTTTTCTGTACATATTTATCCTTGTGTAGTGACCAAATTTCTTCTTTTTTTTTCTCACTTATCTTTATCTGGCCTGTATTCAATAAATGATAACCGCAAAAACTGTAAATCTTACTGTGTACTGTTAAGTACACAGTGAAATTTTCACTGCCAATAGATTAAATGCAGAGGTATGTTTCAACCAATTTGAAGACTTTTCTTAAGTGAACTTATAACAGATAAATGAAAAAAACAAACAAACAAACATATCCTGAGCCATTAAGCCTAGGCCTAATAACTGCATATTTAATATGTTTATAACAACATATACACACTGTGTATATAAGCATTCAGCTCTTTACTTCTTTCACTATCATTTCAACTAAACCCAGCAGATTGCATATCAACACTATGCTGGCATGGGGAGCTAAAGACAAGAATTAAAGGATCCTCAGGTGGAGTCATACTCCCTAACAATTGTCAGTTAGTCTCCCTAACAGTATCACAGCAATTCAGTTATATCACGGTTTAATTTGTTTTATATATTAATGTAGGTTTTAGTGCAATTATCAATGAGGGGATGTCCTCGCTGTGTAATGGTTAAAGCGATGGACTCCGGAATCATAGTAAGCAAGTTCGTACTCCAGTCGCGCTATTACGTTCACTTTTGGGCAAATACCCTTGGGAAAGGTATGAACCCCATTATGCTCCCAGCTATGGGTTAAATAGTACCATTACTGTTCTTCTAGGAGAATGGCTTTGGCATTAAATAACCTAAAAATAGTTGATATGCCATTAAACCAAACCAAACCAAACCAAACCAATTATCAATGAACATTGCAATTTTAAAACATTTTGTCTAATAATTTATGTCTAGTACCGGGACATTGGCCCAGCGGTTAGAGTGTTCGCCAATGGCCCGGGAGACCTGGGTTCAATCCCAGGTCGAGTCATACCAAAGACTTTAAAAATGGAACTTGATACCACCTTGCTTAACACTCAGCATTATAAGGTACGGTTCAAGGGTAAAGTGGAGCAATCCTGGGAATGGAGTAGCGCCCTCCCCTACACCTTGGTGTAGTAGCTATCGAAAAGGGAGCCTTCGGGTCACCCTCGACTATGGTCGCTAACTTTACTTACTTGGATACACTTTTATCTATCTATTTTTTTTATTCATTAAATATGACGAAATGGTTTAAAGTACTTATTTGGCTTTTTTGGAATCTTTCACTATTTTTAGTTAATGGTTATTAAATACAGTAAAAATAAAATGGCAAAATATGTTAGTGGTGTATAAAACTTAGAATTCTAATTTTCATTCATTTTCCATTAATTGTATCTTGTATAAAAAATAAAAGTTCATCATTGAAATAACTGAATTTTTTAGGTATTTTGTGAGGAAAACCCAGCAGAAATTAAATATTTCTCGAGATTTTTTTAGACAAATTTTTAATTGCCCAGTCAGCTAGGGCTGTAGGATACACGGACTGCACCTCTGCAGAGGGGTAAGACCCCCCCCCAATGAGTGTCCTGGATATGACACTAAACAATCTGATGGTGAGGTTCCAGCAGTGCTGGAGCTTTGGGGAATGCGGAGTACCCCTTCATTGCCATCACTCCCAGGTCCACTCGGGCCTGGAGTGGTAGCACCTGATAGGGTCCTATCAATGAGTTAAATAGAACTAACAGCATACTTATGCTAAACTGAATGGTTTTAGTAAACTGAATAGCTTGAAATAGAAATGTTTTTGACAATTAAACCGTACTTACATTTAAACTGTGTGCTTATGCTTAACTGAATTATTTGAAATAGAACTGGTTTTCGACATTAAAACTGTATTTACACTTAACTGAATTATTACATATAATTGCTTGAATAGTTTAAAATAGAAATGTTTTTGACAATTAAACTGTGTACTTATGCTAAACTGAATTGTTTTAAAGAGAACAGATTATTTACATAAAAGTGGATTTGGCATTAAATAACCTACAAAGGTTGATATGCCATAAAACTCAACAAACCAAAACAAACCAAACCACAAATTTTTAAAATGAATGTTCAAAAATTGTTCAAATTTGGAATCTAATTTTTCTGTGTCTGTTCATTTGACATCAAACCACATTTTATCAGCAAGTTGAATGTTGAATTTAAAAAACAAGTGACAAATCAACCTGCACTGATGGAAAAAGTAGAGAAACAGTGATCTAAGAGCCAATAAGAATCATAATGGTGTAGCAATGAAATGTGTTAAATAAATAGGAAGTATGATTAATGAGAGGGAGAGGAATGAAGATGAATGTATGGATGGTCAAAAGAGAAAATCAGTGATCAAATGACCAATAAGGGTTATAATTGTATGGCAATGAAATGTGTTAAATAAATAGGAAGTATGATTAATGAGAGGGAGAGGAATGAAGATGAATGTATGGATGGTCAAAAGAGAAAATCAGTGATCAAATGACCAATAAGGGTTATAATTGTATGGCAATGAAATGTGTTAAATAAATAGGAAGTATGATTAATGAGAGGGAGAGGAATGAAGATGAATATATGGATGGTCAAAAGAGAAAATCAGTGATCAAATGACCAATAAGGGTTATAATTCTATGGCAATGAAATGTGTTAAATAAATAGGAAGTATGATTAATGAGAGGAAGAGGAATGAAGATGAATGTATGGATGGTCAAAAGAGAAAATCAGTGATCAAATGACCAATAAGGGTTATAATTGTATGGCAATGAAATGTGTTAAATAAATAGGAAGTATGATTAATGAGAGGGAGAGGAATGAAGATGAATGTATGGATGGTCAAAAGAGAAAATCAGTGATCAAATGACCAATAAGGGTTATAATTGTATGGCAATGAAATGTGTTAAATAAATAGGAAGTATGATTAATGAGAGGGAGAGGAATGAAGATGAATGTATGGATGGTCAAAAGAGAAAATCGGTGATCAAATGACCAATAAGGGTTATAATTGTATGGCAATGAAATGTGTTAAATAAATAGGAAGTATGATTAATGAGAGGGAGAGGAATGAAGATGAATGTATGGATGGTCAAAAGAGAAAATCAGTGATCAAATGACCGATAAGGGTTATAATTGTATGGCAATGAAATGTGTTAAATAAATAGGAAGTATGATTAATGAGAGGGAGAGGAATGAAGATGAATGTATGGATGGTCAAAAGAGAAAATCAGTAATCAAATGACCAATAAGGGTTATAATTGTATGGCAATGAAATGTGTTAAATAAATAGGAAGTATGATTAATGAGAGGGAGAGGAATGAAGATGAATGTATGGATGGTCAAAAGAGAAAATCAGTGATCAAATGACCAATAAGGGTTATAATTGTATGGCAATGAAATGTGTTAAATAAATAGGAAGTATGATTAATGAGAGGGAGAGGAATGAAGATGAATGTATGGATGGTCAAAAGAGAAAATCAGTGATCAAATGACCAATAAGGGTTATAATTGTATGGCAATGAAATGTGTTAAATAAATAGGAAGTATGATTAATGAGAGGAAGAGGAATGAAGATGAATGTATGGATGGTCAAAAGAGAAAATCAGTGATCAAATGACCAATAAGGGTTATAATTCTATGGCAATGAAATGTGTTAAATAAATAGGAAGTATGATTAATGAGAGGGAGAGGAATGAAGATGAATGTATGGATGGTCAAAAGAGAAAATCAGTGATCAAATGACCAATAAGGGTTATAATTCTATGGCAATGAAATGTGTTAAATAAATAGGAAGTATGATTAATGAGAGGGAGAGGAATGAAGATGAATGTATGGATGGTCAAAAGAGAAAATCAGTGATCAAATGACCAATAAGGGTTATAATTCTATGGCAATGAAATGTGTTAAATAAACAAGAACAATGATTAAAGAATGAGAGAGGACTGAAGATGAATGTATGGATGAACCGGGGAGAGAATCAGTGACCTAATGCCTAATAAGGATTATGATGGTATGGCAATGAAATGTGTTATATAAATTGAAAGACTAATTTGAAAGAGGGGACAAGTGAATATGAATATATGGATGGACTGGGGAGAAAACCAATAATCTAGGGACCATTAAGGATTATGATGGTTTAGAAAATTATGGAGATTTACAATGGATTAAATGCAGAGTTTGTAATTTTTAATCATTTGAACTGACAACAAACAAAAAATCCTGAAACAAACACATTTTCTGCCATTCTGTCAAGGTCTAATAACTGGATGTTTGATATGTGTATAACAATATATGCTCACTGCATCACAGCATATGCAAACCTGGTTTTATCCCCTTCACCATGACTACAAGTTAAGCCAGGAGATTGTACATGAGTACTATAAAGTTGAGCATAAGGCCAAAAATATAGGACACAGTGAGATTCATGCTAAGGCTAGAAGAATAAGGCTCCTAGTGAGATCATACTCACGAGAAATGGTTTTCTATTTTCCCTTAATGTATTGTAGCTATTTACTAGACTTAGCTTAGTTTAGGAAAAGGCCAGAATTCTGGGTGTTCATCGTAAAAATCATACTCAGTAACAATGGTCTCCTAGTATCCTTGAGTTAATTAATCCAAATGACAAGGCTGAGCTTAGTTTAGCCGAATGGTAGGGTTACTGGGCACATAGTGAGAATCATACTCAGTAACAATGATCTGCTAGTATCCTTGAGTTTATTAATCCAAATGACAAGGCTGAGCTTAGTTTAGCCGAATAGCAGGGTTACTGGGCACATAGTGAGAATCATACTCAGTAACAATGATCTGCTAGTATCCTTGAGTTTATTAATCCAAATGACAAGGCTGAGCTTAGTTTAGCCGAATGGTAGGGTTACTGGGCACATAGTGAGAATCATACTCAGTAACAATGGTCTGCTAGTATCCTTGAGTTTATTAATCCAAATGGCAAGGCTGAGCTTAGTTTAGCCGAATAGCAGGGTTACTGGGCACATAGTGAGAATCATACTCAGTAACAATGGTCTAATAATTTCACTAAGTGTATCATAACAATTTCTAGGATTAGTTTAGTTTAGCACAAGGCCAGAAATATGTGGCACCCTGTAAGAATCACTCTCACCAGTGATGATCTGCTAGAGTCTTTTGTATGATATATATTTACTTGGCTTAGCTTAGTTTAGCACAAGGTTAGATGTATCAAGAAACACACACTAACAATGATAGACAAGTCTCCTTGAGAGTATTGCACCAATTTACTTGACTAGTTTTGAACAAGATCAGAAGTAGGGAGCACCCAGTTAGAATCATATTCACTGCAAAGGATCTGCTTGTGTCCCAAATTGTATCATACCAATTTACTAGGCTTAGCATAGATTAGCATATGGCCAGATATATAGGACACAGTGAGAATCATACTCACTGACAATGGTATACTTGCCTAGATAGATTGCTGCAGCATTCTGTAACACATACAATGCATCTATCTATCTATCTATCTATCTATCTATCTATCTATCTTTACCAACCCCTCCGCTCGGGCAGGATATGACACAAGGTCAATTTTTAAGTGGAGTTTAACAGGTTTGAATTCAGAGTTTTCCTTCTCCTAGACTAGTTGCCTCACCAAGGCTGAAGAACCCAGTCTACCCTACTATTTACCCATAGCTGGAGGAAGAATAATTGGATTCATACCTTTCCCTGGAGTACTAGAGCTATGTGAAATGCCATCAGTCTTGTCCAGGATTTGAACTGATGTCGCCATGTCCATTTCCTATGATGATAACCATTACACCAAAGGCACCTCCAAATATATATATATATATATATATATATATATATATATATATATATATATATATATATGAGGGTAATTCAAGAATGGATTACTTATTATAATCTATTAACTTTTATTGCCTGATAATTTGTCCATCTTTCACTGTTCTACTTTGTTCATATGACTTAGAATATTCTAACAGTATAAACTTTTATTGCCTGATAATTTGTCCATCTTTCACTGTTCCTGCTTTGTTCGTATGATTTAGAATATTCTGACTATATACAGCAAAGAAGTAAGATTCTCTTATAAAGGAGTGTCTTGGATCTTGACATGAAACTACCATCCAGTGGTGAGAATCTGGAACTGGATCTCTAGGTAATATGAAGTCACCCTTTTTTTGCCATTACTCCAAAATGCACCCTGACCCAGTGTTGTTGTACCTGTTAGTGTCTAATTTATGAGTCAAATGGATCTGTTTAAAAATCATTAATATTAAACAGGAATTCTTGAAAGCATGTAACTATGCAAATAAACGTTTATTATTATTAAATGGAAAGAATCATTTGACACCATATAAATTATTAATATTTGATAGAAATATTTGAAATGATATAACTGTGTGCAAATTATTAGTATTAGATAGGAATACTTGAAATAATATAATTGGATGCAAATTATTTGTAATAGATAGGAATACTTGAAACAATATAACTGCTTGCAAATTATTTGTATTATATAGGAATACTTGAAACAATATATTAGTATTAGATTGGAATACTTGAAATAATATGATTGCATGCAAATTATTTGTATTAGATAGGAATACTTGAAACTATGTAACTGCTGGCAAATTATTTGCATTAGATAAGAATACTTGAAACAATACAACTGCTAGCAAATAATTTGTATTAGTTGGGAATACTTGATACCATATAAGTGTAAGCATACAATTGATTAATTTGAATAGGAATAGTTACTTGGAAACATATAATTGTTTACGAATTATTAATATTAGATTCGTGGACTTGAAACCATATAACTGTGTGCAAAATGAAGCATTTACAAATGAATCAAATTTTTGTATTAAATAACCCATGAGGGGTTGGTATGCTGTTAAACAATTAAACCTAAACCAAACCTTATTCTGCTTCATATGTATATTCATATTCTCTCTCTCTCTCTCTCTCTCTCTCTCTCTCTCTCTCTATCTCTCTCTGTCTGATTGGGTACCTTACATGGTGTAATGGTTTGCAATCTAGAAGAGAAGACCATTATAAGTGCGTCTAATTCCAAGAAGGTACAACCCCCACCCAAAAATCTCTTAAGAACCAACTACAAAAAAAATGTAATTATGAACATGCAACAAACATGATTCCCTAAACTCTATGCATGAAATAACCTTAAGTGGGTTGACATGCCCTTAAAATAAATAAATCAATCACTCAATCAATTAATCAATTAATTTACCTTGTAGAGGTATAGTTGAATATTTAATACTTTAACAGTACGTGTTATGAATATCTTGGATATGACATGAAGCCACCATCCAGTGCTGAGAATCCAGAACTGGATCTCTTGGTAATATGAAGTCACCCCTTTTTGCCATTACTCCTAAATGCACTCTGATCCTGTATGGTAGTACCTGTTGGGGTCCAATTAGTGGGTAGAGTGTTTGCTAATGGTCCGGAAGACCTGAGTTCAATCCCAGGTTGTGTCATACCTAAGACTTTAAAAATGGTACTTGATACCTCTTTGCTTAACACTCAGCAATATAAGATATGTATCAAGGGTAAAGTGGAGCAATCCAGGGAAAGGAGTAGCACCCTCCCCTACTCCTTGGTATAGTAGTTATTGAAAAGAAAGTCTTCTGGTCGCCCTTGACTATGGTCGCCAACTTACTCATTTTTAAAGCAAAAAGGTAAATAGAAGATGCTTGAGAAAAATGACAGAGCAGAAGAAAGCTAAAGGTTCAGTGATTGAATAAACTGAGTGGTTACTTGATTTTAATGGCATCTTGATTTTCCAATTCGTCTAGAGTTATTTTATGCCTACAGGTTAGGGAATAGCATTCCTTGTATTTTCATATTTTTTTCATGTGGTTGTTTCAAAAAGTTTTTTTTGCAAACAGTCCCATCAGATGAAAACAAATTTTAAACAGATCTGTTTGACTCACAGATGGGTAATAACACTTTGGTTCAAAATGGACCAGGGAGTTGAGGCAATGAGGAGGTACTCCAAATTTCCAGATCTCCAGAACTGGAGATTAACCAAAATCAGAAAAGAAGGAATTGTCTGGAGTCAGGAATTAATGCAAGCCTAGTGACAGAATAGAGTAATGTATAATGTAAATACATTACTGATGGTGTTAGCAAGGAAATGCAAAGAAAATCAGGAAGAAAGGTATTGTCAGTGGTCAGGAATTAATGCAAGCCTTAATCACAGAATAGAGCAATGTATAATGGAAATGTATTACTAATGATGTTTCTATAGAAATACATTGAAAATCAGGAAGAAAGGGATTGTCAGTGGTCAGGAATTAATGCAAGCCATAATCACAGAATAGAGCAATGTATAATGGAAATGTATTACTAATGATGTTTCTATAGAAATACATTGAAAATCAGGAAGAAAGGGATTGTCAGTGGTCAGGAATTAATGCAAGCCTTAATCACAGAATAGAGCAATGTATAATGGAAATGTATTACTAATGATGTTTCTATAGAAATACATTGAAAATCAGGAAGAAAGGGATTGTCAGTGGTCAGGAATTAATGCAAGCCATAATCAAAGAATACAGCAATGTATAATGGAAATGTATTACTAATGATGTTTCTATAGAAATACATTGAAAATCAGGAAGAAAGGGATTGTCAGTGGTCAGGAATTAATGCAAGCCTTAATCACAGAATAGAGCAATGTATAATGGAAATGTATTACTAATGATGTTTCTATAGAAATACATTGAAAATCAGGAAGAAAGGGATTGTCAGTGGTCAGGAATTAATGCAAGCCTTAATCACAGAATAGAGCAATGTATAATGGAAATGTATTACTAATGATGTTTCTATAGAAATACATTGAAAATCAGGAAGAAAGGGATTGTCAGTGGTCAGGAATTAATGCAAGCCTTAATCACAGAATAGAGCAATGTATAATGGAAATGTATTACTAATGATGTTTCTATAGAAATACATTGAAAATCAGGAAGAAAGGGATTGTCAGTGGTCAGGAATTAATGCAAGCCTTAATCACAGAATAGAGCAATGTATAATGGAAATGTATTACTAATGATGTTTCTATAGAAATACATTGAAAATCAGGAAGAAAGGGATTGTCAGTGGTCAGGAATTAATGCAAGCCTTAATCACAGAATAGAGCAATGTATAATGGAAATGTATTACTAATGATGTTTCTATAGAAATACATTGAAAATCAGGAAGAAAGGGATTGTCAGTGGTCAGGAATTAATGCAAGCCTTAATCACAGAATAGAGCAATGTATAATGGAAATGTATTACTAATGATGTTTCTATAGAAATACATTGAAAATCAGGAAGAAAGGGATTGTCAGTGGTCAGGAATTAATGCAAGCCTTAATCACAGAATAGAGCAATGTATAATGGAAATGTATTACTAATGATGTTTCTATAGAAATACATTGAAAATCAGGAAGAAAGGGATTGTCAGTGGTCAGGAATTAATGCAAGCCTTAATCAAAGAACACAGCAATGTATAATGGAAATGTATTACTAATGATGTTTCTATAGAAATACATTGAAAATCAGGAAGAAAGGGATTGTCAGTGGTCAGGAATTAATGCAAGCCTTAATCACAGAATAGAGCAATGTATAATGGAAATGTATTACTAATGATGTTTCTATAGAAATACATTGAAAATCAGGAAGAAAGGGATTGTCAGTGGTCAGGAATTAATGCAAGCCTTAATCACAGAATAGAGCAATGTATAATGGAAATGTATTACTAATGATGTTTCTATAGAAATGCATTGAAAATCAGGAAGAAAGGGGTTGTCAGTGGTCAGGAATTAATGCAAGCCTTAATCACAGAATAGAGCAATGTATAATGGAAATGTATTACTAATGATGTTAGCATAGAAATGCATTGAAAATCAGGAAGAAAGGGATTGTCAGTGGTCAGGAATTAATGTAAGCCTTAATCACAGAATAGAGCAATGTATAATGGAAATGTATTACTAATGATGTTTCTATAGAAATACATTGAAAATCAGGAAGAAAGGGATTGTCAGTGGTCAGGAATTAATGTAAGCCTTAATCACAGAATAGAGCAATGTATAATGGAAATGTATTACTAATGATGTTAGCATAGAAATGCATTGAAAATCAGGAAGATAGGGATTGTCAGTGGTCAGGAATTAATGCAAGCCTTAATCACAGAATAGAGCAATGTATAATGGAAATGTATTACTAATGATGTTAGCATAGAAATGCATTGAAAATCAGGAAGAAAGGGATTGTCAGTGGTCAGGAATTAATGCTAGCCTTAATCACAGAATAGAGCAATGTATAATGGAAATGTATTACTAATGATGTTTCTATAGAAATGCATTGAAAATCAGGAAGAAAGGGATTGTCAGTGGTCAGGAATTAATGCAAGCATTAATCACAGAATAGAGCAATGTAAAATGGAAATCTATTACTAATGATGGTAGCATAAAAATACATTGAAAATCAGGAAGAAAGGGATTGTCAGTGGTCAGGAATTAATGCAAGCCTTAATCACAGAATAGAGCAATGTATAATGGAAATGTATTACTAATGATGTTTCTATAGAAATACATTGAAAATCAGGAAGAAAGGGATTGTCAGTGGTCAGGAATTAATGCAAGCCTTAATCACAGAATAGAGCAATGTATAATGAAATGTATTACTAATGATGTTTCTATAGAAATACATTGAAAATCAGGAAGATAGGGATTGTCAGTGGTCAGGAATTAATGCAAGCCTTAATCACAGAATAGAGCAATGTATGATGGAAATGTATTACTAATGATGTTTCTATAGAAATACATTGAAAATCAGGAAGAAAGGGATTGTCAGTGGTCAGGAATTAATGCAAGCCTTAATCACAGAATAGAGCAATGTATAATGGAAATGTATTACTAATGATGTTTCTATAGAAATACATTGAAAATCAGGAAGAAAGGGATTGTCAGTGGTCAGGAATTAATGCAAGCCTTAATCACAGAATAGAGCAATGTATAATGGAAATGTATTACTAATGATGGTAGCATAGAAATACATTGAAAATCAGGAAGATAGGGATTGTCAGTGGTCAGGAATTAATGCAAGCCTTAATCACAGAAAAGAGCAATGTATAATGAAATGTATTACTAATGATGTTTCTATAGAAATACATTGAAAATCAGGAAGAAAGGGATTGTCAGTGGTCAGGAATTAATGCAAGCCTTAATCACAGAAAAGAGCAATGTATAATGAAATGTATTACTAATGATGTTTCTATAGAAATACATTGAAAATCAGGAAGAAAGGGATTGTCAGTGGTCAGGAATTAATGCTAGCCTTAATCACAGAATAGAGCAATGTATAATGGAAATGTATTACTAATGATGTTTCTATAGAAATACATTGAAAATCAGGAAGAAAGGGATTGTCAGTGGTCAGGAATTAATGCAAGCCTTAATCACAGAATAGAGCAATGTATAATGGAAATGTATTACTAATGATGTTTCTATAGAAATACATTGAAAATCAGGAAGAAAGGGATTGTCAGAGGTCAGGAATTAATGCAAGCCTTAATCACAGAATAGAGCAATGTATAATGGAAATGTATTACTAATGATGTTTCTATAGAAATACATTGAAAATCAGGAAGAAAGGGATTGTCAGTGGTCAGGAATTAATGCAAGCCTTAATCACAGAATAGAGCAATGTATAATGGAAATGTATTACTAATGATGTTTCTATAGAAATACATTGATAATCAGGAAGAAAGGGATTGTCAGTGGTCAGGAATTAATGCAAGCCTTAATCACAGAATAGAGCAATGTATAATGGAAATGTATTACTAATTATGTTTCTATAGAAATACTTTGAAAATCAGGAAGAAAGGGATTGTCAGTGGTCAGGAATTAATGCAAGCCTTAATCACAGAATAGAGCAATGTATAATGGAAATGTATTACTAATGATGTTTCTATAGAAATACATTGAAAGTCAGGAAGAAAGGGATTGTCAGTGGTCAGGAATTAATGCAAGCCATAATCACAGAATAGAGCAATGTATAATGGAAATGTATTACTAATGATGGTAGCATAGAAATGCATTGAAAGTCAGGAAGAAAGGGATTGTCAGTGGTCAGGAATTAATGCAAGCTTAATCACAGAATAGAGCAATGTATAATGGAAATGTATTACTAATGATGTTTCTATAGAAATACATTGAAAATCAGGAAGAAAGGGATTGTCAGTGGTCAGGAATTAATGCAAGCCTTAATCACAGAATAGAGCAATGTATAATGGAAATGTATTACTAATGATGTTTCTATAGAAATACATTGAAAATCAGGAAGAAAGGGATTGTCAGAGGTCAGGAATTAATGCAAGCCTTAATCACAGAATAGAGCAATGTATAATGGAAATGTATTACTAATGATGTTTCTATAGAAATGCATTGAAAATCAGGAAGAAAGGGATTGTCAGTGGTCAGGAATTAATGCAAGCCTTAATCACAGAATAGAGCAATGTATAATGGAAATGTATTACTAATTATGTTTCTATAGAAATACTTTGAAAATCAGGAAGAAAGGGATTGTCAGTGGTCAGGAATTAATGCAAGCCTTAATCACAGAACACAGCAATGTATAATGGATATGTATTACTAATTATGTTTCTATAGAAATACATTGAAAATCAGGAAGAAAGGGATTGTCAGTGGTCAGGAATTAATGCAAGCCTTAATCACAGAATAGAGCAATGTATGATGGAAATGTATTACTAATGATGTTTCTATAGAAATACATGGAAAATCAGGAAGAAAGGGATTGTCAGTGGTCAGGAATTAATGCAAGCCTTAATCACAGAAAAGAGCAATGTATAATGAAATGTATTACTAATGATGTTTCTATAGAAATACATTGAAAATCAGGAAGAAAGGGATTGTCAGTGGTCAGGAATTAATGCAAGCCATAATCACAGAATAGAGCAATGTATAATGGAAATGTATTACTAATGATGTTCGCATAAAAATACATTAAAAATCAGGAAGAAAGGGATTGTCAGTGGTCAGGAATTAATGCAAGCCTTAATCACAGAATAGAGCAATGTATAATGGAAATGTATTACTAATGATGTTTCTATAGAAATACATTGAAAATCAGGAAGAAAGGGATTGTCAGTGGTCAGGAATTAATGCAAGCCTTAATCACAGAATAGAGCAATGTATAATGGAAATGTATTACTAATGATGTTTCTATAGAAATACATTGAAAATCAGGAAGAAAGGGATTGTCAGTGGTCAGGAATTAATGCAAGCCTTAATCACAGAATAGAGCAATGTATAATGGAAATGTATTACTAATGATGTTTCTATAGAAATACATTGAAAATCAGGAAGAAAGGGATTGTCAGTGGTCAGGAATTAATGCAAGCCTTAATCACAGAATAGAGCAATGTATAATGGAAATGTATTACTAATGATATTTCTATAGAAATACATTGAAAATCAGGAAGAAAGGGATTGTCAGTGGTCAGGAATTAATGCAAGCCTTAATCATAGAATAGAGCAATGTATAATGGAAATGTATTACTAATGATGTTTCTATAGAAATACATTGAAAATCAGGAAGGAAGGGATTGTCAGTGGTCAGGAATTAATGCAAGCCTTAATCACAGAATAGAGCAATGTATAATGGAAATGTATTACTAATGATGTTAGCATAGAAATTCATTGAAAATCAGGAAGAAAGGGATTGTCAGTGGTCAGGAATTAATGCAAGCCTTAATCACAGAATAGAGCAATGTATAATGGAAATGTATTACTAATGATGTTTCTATAGAAATACATTGAAAATCAGGAAGAAAGGGATTGTCAGTGGTCAGGAATTAATGCAAGCCTTAATCACAGAATAGAGCAATGTATAATGGAAATGTATTACTAATGATGTTTCTATAGAAATACATTGAAAATCAGGAAGAAAGGGATTGTCAGTGGTCAGGAATTAATGCAAGCCTTAATCACAGAATAGAGCAATGTATAATGGAAATGTATTACTAATGATGTTAGCATAGAAATGCATTGAAAATCAGGAAGATAGGGATTGTCAGTGGTCAGGAATTAATGCAAGCCTTAATCATAGAATAGAGCAATGTATAATGGAAATGTATTACTAATGATGTTTCTATAGAAATACATTGAAAATCAGGAAGAAAGGGATTGTCAGTGGTCAGGAATTAATGCAAGCCTTAATCACAGAATAAAGCAATGTATAATGGAAATGTATTACTAATGATGTTAGCATCGAAATACATTGAAAAGAAGAAAGGTATTTTCAGTGGTCAGGAATTAATCCAAGCTTAACTGACAGAATACCACCACTCCTATTCTTCTAGAAGGATGGTTTTGGAATTAAATAACCAATGAAGATTGATATACTATTAAAAACAAAGAAACCAAACCAAACCTTATCCCTCCTTCCGCTATGGGTTAAATAGTACCACTACTGTTCTTTTCTAAGGATGGTTTTGCCTTGAATAACCCAGTAAGGTTGATAGGCCATGAAACAAAGAAACTAAACCAAACTTTATCCCTCCACCTAGCTCTGGGTTTAATGGTAGCACTACTGTTCTTCCACAAGGATGGCTTTGGCATTAAATAACCCATGAAGGTTGATATACCATTAAACAAAGAATCTGAACCACACCTTACCCCCCCCCAGCTATGGGTTAGATAGTACCACTACTGTTCTTTTACAAGGATAGCTTTGTTATTAAATAACCCATCAATGTTGGTATGCCATCGAACAAAGTAACCAAACAAAACCTAAGGGATGGATATTGATTGAAAACTTTGTTATATCTTCTTGGGTATCTCCCCACCCCTTTTTTTAACAATTTTCTCACACCAACCTCTAAAAGAAAAACATTTGCACGGAACATACACAATATTAATACAGAGATCGAATTCTGTTAAGTATATCATCTGATAGTAAAAAAAAAAATCACCCTCTTAATTTTTTTATTATCTCTGAATTCACCCAATTCAGTTTTAAATTTTCTATGCAACTGTTGTTTTTCATTTGGTAAGGTAACTTGATTCTTGAAATCTGCTGTGAGAGTAAATTTACAGTTTGTTGGTTCATTCTAAATGAGGTGAAAACGGTTTTAAATCAAGTGAGGAGGACTTTGAGACTTACATTTTACTCATGATTTGAAGAAGGATGCCTATATTAAATCCATTGCAAAAGACACAGCAAAGATATTATGACAATTCTATCGTTCCTGAAAATATCTGACCACCTCTGTTATATTGTACCCAGGCAAATTTACTCAGATCTATCACTAGCCTAATTGACTGAACTTGAATGAAAGAGATCATCTGCTTTGATAAACTCTTAGTCTCCATTTTACTCATGATTTGAAGAAGGATGCCTATATTAAGTCAATTGCAAAAGGCACAGCAAAGATATTATGACAATTCTATCGTTCCCAAAAATATCTGACCACCTCTGTTATATTTTATCTAAACAAAAGCTAAAATTTTCATAGACAGGCAAATTTACTCAGTCCTATAACTAGTCTAATTGACTGAACTTGAATGAAAGAGATCATCTGCTTTGATAAACTTTTAGTCTCCATTTTACTCCTGATTTGAAGTGGGACACGTATATCTAATCAATTGCAAAAAGTTCAGCAAAAATTCTATGACAATTCTATCATTCCAGAAAATATCTGACCCTTAATGTTTTATTGTACCAAGACAAAAGCTAGGTTCACCAAAGGATAGAATACAATTCTCCTATCTGGGCAAGTTCCCCTCAGCTTATTTTGTCTACTTTGGATATAGGGTACCTTCAGGGAGAGCATAAATTTTTGTCATTTCAGACACTTTCCCATCTCCAGATGGTAGCCACTTTGTTTGATTTTTATTACTACTTTTATGGGAGATTTTCCAATGGTTTTCATTTATTGGTTCGATCTATTTGAGAATTTCCCATTAGAACTAATTTGTATATCTCTAGTATTTATTCTGAATTTTTTCCAATCAGGACATGCATTTCATTCCAGCTAGTTTTTTTTCCTAGAAAATCTTTACTGTGTATCAAACTCCCTCATGAATGTTTTCCTTCCAGTTACAACCTTAGATTTTTTAAAGTCTTAGCTTCTCTTAGTTCCAATAAGTTGCATTTAATGGTTCTACTTTTATGGGATATTTTCCAATATTTTTGTGATGGTTGTGACAAAATCAGTTATTATGACTAATGCTCATTGAAAAGAAATATTTTGTAGAACTGTTTCAATAAAAATTGTTGATTTGAAGAAGAGCATAATATGTGTTAACTTTACCTTCTACCACAAATAGAAACAAGATGTTCGCAGACACTTCAACTCAGCTAATAATCAGGATTTCTAGTTCAGATGCTTCAAAGTAATTTATCTGAGTTCAATTCTTCACCATTAACAAAGCCTATATATCAAACTTATAATGGAATATTGGTCCCACATACAGAGCACTTCCTGCTCTTCAGCTGCTAACAACTTGGGCTCTATCCAAGATTGGGTAGTCAAATGGATTGATGACCCATTTCCAATCAACTATTTCCAGCCAATGTCATATAGCTTTGCTGTCTCATTCATATTTGTTGCTAACACATTACTTACCTGTAATCAACTCAAAAATAGAAACCTTTTCTTTTTTAAAGCTAGTCAATTTCCAGGATTTCTAGAGATCTATGAAATTGTTTTGTGTAGCATTTTAGTTCAGTTGCTGAAAACTATTTGAGTGTAATTCCTCAGAGAAAAAGGTAAAATGGAAAGTCAATGCACAAAGACCAGTGTTAAAAGGCTTGAACACAAAAAGAATCAGGATCAGCAAATGTCAACTGTTTTAAGCTTAAAAGGATCCTGTGATAGTTGATATAATAATCCTAAGCTCATCTCTATCATAACGATTTTTGTTTGTTTGCATTTTACTGTAAAACAACAATAAAAATGGCACATTGCAATAAGATTTTTGTTAGCACAATAGTGCTAAAATCATCTAACTTAAAGGATAAGGTAATTTCCAGTTCAGTTTAGAGTCTGCATTTGTGCTCATCCTAGTCATTATAATTTAGCATAGGAGATGATTATTAAATACTAATTATAAAGTATTTCTTCTTATTGATTGATTCATTTTAAATTAATTATTATATAAATCCTATATCTAGGATCTAACATCACCTTGAACTTAATGACTGCCTAAAGCTACATTTAAACAAATATTAATTGGAGAATTAGATAGGGAGGATTTGGTTTTTCTATATGGTTTAATCAAAATTGATCATGGAAAAATCAGTTTGTGTTTTTTTTAATACACTTAAAAATAAAAATAAAAACAAATAAAAATAAATAAATAAAACAATATGCATAAAAACAAATAAAAATGAAAATTTAGAACATCATATACATATGCTGTGAAAAAAACAAAAACAAAAAACAAAAACAAAAAACAAAAAAAACAGATGATTTGTGAGCTGTGACATAATGAACTCTACCACTTTTGGCATTCTGGATATGGGATGTGTTGGACATTTGTAGTTCATCATGACTAGAGGGAATCCTGTGGAATTTGAGACTTGAGAGAGTAAAGACATAATTGGCAACTTAAGTAAACCCCCAACATAATTTCATAAAGTATTATCCTCCTACAGGTGGGTTGCAACATATACAAAAGGGTAACTCCTTTCCTCCATTAAACAAGCAAAGCTGTCCCACGTAAGCCCTTTGAGATTGGTCAGTTGAAGAAAATCAGGAAATAAGCATGAATGGTTTTAGGACCAATGTGTCACTTTTTTTATGTGATCAGGAACAAAAGACACGTTTTTCTTAATTAACATAGATTCCATGGAATTTTCATGGTTCCATATAGATGATGTTTGGCTTTTGTACCAGTGTTGGCCAACCAGCAAGACTTAAGCTCCTTAATAATAATCAGCTTTGCATAGCTTGATAAATAACAATTACGGGCATGTCCAGAGTTAAGCATTAAAGAGCCTGTTCAGTTCTGTGATGAGTAACCACTTTGTAACAAGTTCTATAAGTAACCTTCAAACCTATGTGCCAGACTATGCAAAGCTAGGTAAGTAAAGTAAAGTTGGCGACCTTAGTCGAGGGTGACCCGAAGGCTCCCTTTTCAATAGCTACTACACCAAGGTGTAGGGGAGGGTGCTATTCCATTCCCTGGATTGCTCCACTTTACCTTTGATCCTTACCTTATAATGCTGAGCGTTAAGCAAGGAGGTATCAAGTACCATTTTTTGAGTCTTTGGTATGACATGACGATTAAACCCTGGTTTCCTGGACTATTGGCAAACACTCTACTCATTAGGCCAATAAAAAACACTAATTGTAAGCAAGCCTGTTTAACTAATGATTTCATCATTTGAAAATCACTGAGTAGTTTTGGGTACCAATATCTCTATTGTTCTTTGCTGCCCTCTAGATCAAGTGATCACCCTGTGTATTAGAATATATACACAAAATATTTAAAAAACTTTTTTCAGGTATCCCCAAAGGAAGTAATCTCAAGGGAATAAATCTATGGGCTATGTTTAAAGACTTGAGTATTCAGATATCCTAAGAGAAAGTAATCACAAAAGGATAGATCTATGGGTTACGTTAAAGGAGTTGAAAATTCAAGTACCCCAAGTGGAAGTATTCCCAAAGGGATAGATCTGTGGCCAATGTTCAAGGACTTAAACCTATTGGTATCCCTGGTTAATATTTAAAGACTTGAATGTTCAGGTATCTCCTGAGGAAGTAATCACAAGGGAATACATCTGTTGGCTATGTTTAAGGACTTGAACCTTCATGTACCTCTAGAGGAAGTAATCACAAGGGAATACATCTGTTGGCTATGTTTAAGGACTTGAACCTTCATGTACCTCTAGAGGAAGTAATCACAAGAAGATAGATCTGCAGCCTATATTTAAAGCCATGAGCCCTCTGGTAACTTAAAAAGAAAGTTATCACAAGGAGATACATCTGTAGGCTCAGGAATAAGATTTATGGGCTATGTTTAAAGACTCGAGCCTTCAGGTATCCCAAGTGGAAGTAATCAAAAGGGAATATCTGGGAGCTACATTTAAAGACTTGAAGCTTCAAAAGGTAATAGATCTATGGGCTATGTTTAAAGACTCGAGCCTTTAGGTATAACAATGGAAATAATTCTGCTTATGATCAAAATATAGTATCTGTGTTTTTTTTCTCGGCTTAAAGTATTGATCCCCAGCCCTTCTGCCTATGATCTGCATATAATATCTGTGTGTTCTTTCTAAGAACAAAGCATTGCTCCTCAGCCTTTCTATCTAAGATCAATGAACTATCTGCAAATTCTTTCTAGGAACTAAATATTGCTCCCTAGCCTTTCTGCATAAGATAAGAGTGTAGTATCTGTGTGTTCTGCCTTTTGAACACAGTTTTTCTTCTTTTAGACCTATTGCTATACCAAGATTAAAGAGCCTAGTCTGCCCTACAATTTACCATAGCTTGAGTGATTTCCGAATTATATTAAATGCAAACAGCTGAATCCAGGATTTGAACTTGGGTTGCCATTTGTATTTCCCATGATGCTAACAAATGCCTTATTGATAATGTTCTATTGTCATTCAGCCAGCAACTAGAGTTTTGAAAACATAGTTTATTCAAATAGTAGAAAAGTAAGTTATGTTTATCTATTGACAGGTGACACTATATGAGTAAATATTGTTAAAATTTATATTCTAAAACTCAAAATCTGATAGCCCTGTCTGTGGGTTTAGTATATGTTGACCACTTCAGAAATATATATGCAGAGGATGACTTTAAACTATATCTAATATTTAGGTTCCACTTCTGGAGATTTGGGGAGTGGGAAGCACCCCTTCATCGCAATTTCTCTTTGGTTCACTCTGACCAAGAGTCCTTGCACAATTAAGAGTCCCGTTTGGGGATGAAATAGATCTGTTCACAAATTATTTGTATTATATAGGAATACTTGATATTTTATAACAGTGGCAAAAAGTACAAAACATAGACATAGAATATATGCAACTCCCAAACTTTAGGCATAAAATAATCCCAGTTGGGTTGCCATGACATTAAAATCCCTCAAGTAATTAATTAAAATCAGAATATCTTAATTTCAAATATAAGCAGCCTTAGGCAGTGTGATTGCATTGGTGTGACCAAAAGAGTCTTAGAATATATACACAAAATATTTAGAAAACTCAACAGATACTATGCTATTATAAATTTATTTCAACAATTTGCAAATTGTAAATTGCCTCTTAAGATGACTATATAATTCAAATGGCGATGCATAATGTTTATGTATCACCATTTGAATTATATAGTCATCTGAAGAGGCAATTTACAATTTGCAAATTGTTGAAATAAACTTATAATGGCATAGTATCTTTGATATTACAGATATATATTTGCTCTGTACAAAAGTTTTTCTATATATTCTTATATATCAATAGCCATACATCAAGCACTTTGTTTCTGGATTATATGAAACTTCTCATATATTCTATATATGAATTATTCCATATAATTCATTCTTGGGCTTAATCTATATATATATATATATATACACGGATGCACCACATGGATGCTAACTAAACATATGGAGAAAAAGTTTGACAGCAATTACACAAAAACACTGTAAGTTGTATTGATGAAGTCCTGGAGACAACACCCCACAAAACAGCAGCTGTACAGCCACCAACCATCCATCATGAAAACTATCCAAGTCAGACGAACCAGACACTGCAGGAGAAGTAAGGATGAACTCATACGCGATATACTCCTGTGAACCCCTTCACATGGACAAGAAAAGGTGGGACTACCAGCTAGAACCTATATACAACAGCTCTGTGCCAATATGGGATGTAGCCTGGAAGATATCCTGGAAGTGATGGATGATAGAGACAGGTGGTTGGTTTGTTTTGGTTTCTTTGTTTAATGGCATATCAACCTTTGTAGGTTATTTAATGCCAAAGCCATTCTCCTTGAAGAACAGTAGTGGTACTATTTAACCCATAGCTGGGAGGATGAGGATAAGGAGGTTCATACCTTTCCTAAGGGTATTTGCCTGAAAGTGAACATTGATTTGTTTTGGTTTCTTTGTTTAATGGCATATCAACCTTTGTAGGTTATTTAATGCCAATGCTATTCTCCTAGAAGAACAGTAGTGGTACTATTTAACCCATAGCTGGGAGGATAAGGAGGTTCATACCTTTCCTAAGGGTATTTGCCCGAAAGTGAACGTAATAGCGTGACTGGAGTATGAACTCGCGTATTACAATTCCGCAGTCCATCGCTTTTACCATTACACCACGAGGACACCCCCTGACAGGTGGTGAGAGAAGGTCAGGAAGATCAGTGCAAGTAACATGACATCATGATGATACAGAAGGATATCATCTCTTCTCTACAACACACCTCCACCTTAAGATACTATTGTAATGTTATTGGGGTTGGTTATTGAAACAATAACTTAAATCATAATTTACAATAAAAAGATGTTAACAGGGGTTTATTGCCAGCTAGTCTCCCAACAAAGACAGGCAGCTTGGCCAATTTCATCAATGCTCATATTCAAAAAGAACAGTCCATTCTTTACTGACAGGTATCATCTCTTCTCCACAACAAAAAACCCAAAACATTTGATATTGGCAAATGATGATTTTATTCATAGTTCAAATTAGTTGCCAATGTTAAACATCTCAATTTTTAAATGTGAAAATATTTCTTTTCTCCTTCTTAACAATGGGGATAAACAGGTAATGAATTGAAAAACATATATGTTTCTCAATAAAGAATTGCTTTAGATATATATAGGAGTGTCCAGGGTATATTTGTAACTGGTTGTAAGGCTCCAGTTCTGGAGATCCGGGGAGTGTAAAGTACCCCTTCATTGCCATTACTGCCATATCCACTCTGATCTTGAGTGGTATTACCTATTTGAGTCCCACCTATCATTCAAATAGATCTTTTTTTAAAGATTATTTATATAAAATAAGACTCAAAAAAATACACAAAAAAAGTAAATATGAATACTCTTTCCTAACCTCTAGGTTGGCCAAGTCAGCTGGGGTTGCTGAATATATCGACTGCTTCTCTGCCAAGGGGAAAGAGACCCCCAATAAGTGTCCTGAATATGACACTAAAAAATCTACTGGTGAGGCTCCAGTAATGCAGGAGCTTTGGAGAATGCAGAGTACCCCTTTATTGCCATCACTCCCTGGTCCACTCTGGCCCAGAGTCCTCTCTATAGGTCAAATAGAACTAAACTGTGTATTTATGCTAAACTAAATTGCTTGAAATAGAACTGTTTTGACATTTAACACTGTGTAAATAAAAACTGTACTAATGCTAAACTAAATTGTTTGAAATAGAAGTGTTTATATGTACAAAAATGGATTTGGCATTAAACAACCTACAATGGCTGATATGCCATTGAACCAAACCAAACCAAACCAAATCAAATGTTTAGATATACAATAACTGTATATGGGTTGACATGCCATTAAAATCAGTCAATCAATGCACATGACATTTTTTTTGTTTTGCATTTGGATTTCATTTTTGCCTATACTAAAATAGAATAGAAAAAAGCATAATATGCCAAAAATATTGCTTATTTTCATTCATTTTCAATGTTATAATCAATTAACAAAAATGCACCACTTTTAAGAATTGAAAAAAAATGCATGCTGATATCATAATACAGTACAATACAAACAATACTATACTATACTATACATTCAGTTGTGCAAAAAATATACGAAATGTATACAGAGGTACACATCAAATCCAAATCCATTTTACTTCAATTTTAAAACAATTAATGAATTGTGATAAAATAATGACAATTCTTTTTAAAAGCATCCAATTCAAGAAAAAGAACAAAATAATCTGGCAAACTATTTGTCAGACATACAGCTATATTAATTTCCTGGTATATAGGTATCTCAATATACATGGGACCCATGTGACTGCTAATAACCCTACTTATAATAATCTTGTGTTCTTTTTTTTGTTTTGGAATTGAAAATAGTTTACTATAACAACTATTAATCCTCGATCACAATGCTTTGGATAAGAGAGGAAAAAATATTTTGCATCACTACTTATTTGTAGATTGAATTATTCAAAACTGTCTCAAAATAGATGCAACCCATTAATATAGGGTGTCTCAATATATATATGACCCATGTGACTGCTGGTAACTCTATAAATAATAATGTTGTGTTCTTTTTTTTGTTTCAGATTTGAAAATAGTATACTTCTTATTTGAAGACAAAATCATCCAAAACTGTCCGAAAATAGATGCAACCCATTAATATTATACTGATTTATAACAGAGACAAGAAACTCAAAAAAAAATTGTATGTCCAAGAAGCTGATATAATAACAATAAAAAAAAAACCCATTGATTTGTTGTCTCTTGCTCAATGGATGTATTTTTACAGGATGTGTTCCAAATGGCCACCATTGCACTTGTCTCCATAATAAATTATTATCATATTAATGGGTTGCATATATTTTGAGACAACCTGTATATAACATAAATTAGTTTAGTTCAATAGTCTATTCCTAACCTCTTTTGCTACTTCTAGTAATGAAAATATTAAGATCAATTGATTCAAATACATGAAAAATTTTTAACTTTTCTGTTACATTACTGAGAAATTTTTTGTCAATAAATGAAAATGTCTGTTTAATCCTACTTAATAAACTTTTGGTTTTAGCAATAGTTTTGGCAAGATATTTGGAATGACAATTTGAAAGAATCAATGTACCATGATATTTTTCATAAATTAAGATATTTATTACCCTTCCATTTGTACTGTAGTCATATCATTGATCTTTTATTTCCTACATGTAACACTGAGTTGACCCAGTTATCTTCATTAAAAACTAATAACTTTTCATTTAACCAAAACACAAATTTATCTGAGTCTTTTTAGTATTTTTTTATGTAGTCAACATGCACAAAAAGATTGAGTAATACAATTTGATGTCATCTGGAAACATTCTACAATTATTAGTAGATAATTAATAAACAAGACAAATAATATTAATTCAACTGCAGATGGTGACCCCAGTGCCTACATAGCAATTCCAATCTGAGTAAAAACCTATTTAGAAAATTTTTCTAGCCTGCAATTTATTAGCTCCGTTGGCAGGGTTTAGAATACATCACTCATGTCCCTTGCATAAGGGTAAGACCCTATTTAAAAAGAGTGTGTCCTAGATATGACACTAAATTCTATACAGTTGGGAGTTGAAGGATTCACCCCTTTGTTGCGATTATTCTCATGTTCACTCTGACTCTTATCAGAGTTCTTCCTATGGGTCAAAGAGATTTGTTTGAAAATTACTTATTTCCTATATATCTACGGTCTTTCATTTATCTTCATTAAAACCTAATCACATTAATTTGCGCAAGTCTTCCTGTATTTTTTATATGGTCAACATGTAACTAGTCTGGGTGGCACAATTTCAAATCATCCACATTCTACGAGTATAACTGTTAGTCAATCATTTATGAGCAAGAATTATACTAGTTCAACCATTGATTTTGACATCAGCTCTTGTATATCTCCAAACAGAATATAATCTTAACCCATTTATACTAACTCTTAAATATAAAAAAATACTTTGGCAAATAATTTGATATACCAACAAAGCCACTTTTTTGCAATTTGGATATCAATTTTTGTAAGAGACTATATCAAAAGACAAAATTGACAGTTATCAAACTTGATGCTCACAGAGATTGAGGAATATGTTAAAACATAATCACAAGTCTTCCTGCTTTTTTATATGGTCAACATGGGATAAGATTGGTTGGTGAAATTTGATATCAACAAAAACAGTTTACAGGTGTAAATGTTAGTAGATCTGGGAATAATATTGATTTAATCATTGATAATAACATGAACACTCACCAAACTGTAAACTGAATATGTTCAGACTAATTGCCTCAGAATCTGTCGAACATAGAGAAGATCATATGGCCAATAAAAAAATATTATGATGATCCCAAGTGAATATGATCCTGGCCTATTTACTCTGATTTTGTTTGTCATATAGAAAAAACCTCTAGCTAAAAAGAAACAAAGCAAAACTCCAAAGAGAATATGATCCAAGCATATTTACACTGACTTTCTGTATATCATATAGAAATCCTCTTGCCAATAAGAAATATGACTATGCTCTATTGAAATATAAATCAAATCCATTCAACCTTTGTGTTTATCATATAGATCATCTAGACAATATTGATATAGCAATACTCCAAACTGAATATGACCCATGCTTATTTACACTAACAGTCTGTTTATCATATTGAATATTCTATGGTCAATAAGAATATAATAATGCTCCAAACTAAATCTGAGTCAGGCCCAAATACAATGACTATTTTTTATATAGAACCTTGTTGCCAATAAGAAATATAACAATGCTCCAATTTGAATATGACACAGGCTTATTTACACTGACAGTGTTTATCATATAGAAGTTCCTCAAACCAACAAGAAATATGACAAGATCACTTATGAGAGTCTTCCCTACAGAAGTTACTGGTAGTTTTCACTTGCTTTCTCATATCTTAGTTTTCACCTTTCCAGACCATTGGTCTAATGAGTAGAGTGTTCGCCAATGGTCCGAGAGACTAGGTTTCAATCCCAGGTTGGGTCATACCAAAGACTTTAAAAATGATACTTGATGCTGCCTTGTTTAACACTCAGCATTATAAGGTATGGATCAAGGGTAAAGAGGAGCAATCTAAGGAATGGAGTAGCACCCTCCCCTACACCTCAGTGTAGTAGCTATTGAAAAGGGAGCCTTCGGGTCACCCTCGACTAAGGGAGACAACTTTACTTACTTTTTTTACTATTATTATTATTATCATTATTTTACTTCTTGTGAGTTAGCTGATAGTTTTTCCTTGAAGTCTGAGTGAGAGCAAATCTCCTCAGGTCTCCAGGACATTTCTCAGTATTCTGACTGATCCTAATAATACTGTAGTCTGGATTGTCTTAATTCTTCTTCTGATTTTCAATTGTTCAAGTCTCCTTTCCAAGCCTTTTGAGGACTGTTTGAAGAGCACTCACTAAAATCAGTATCATCATCACATTTTTTTGTCCCATCGTTTTTTTAGTTCTTTTTCTTTTATTTCCACTTTGTGGTCTGCCAGAAAGGCAAAGTCCACTATATGACAAGTTCATTTTTCTTAAAACTGACAGGTTTTCTAGCTGGGATTAGGTGATCCTTTTTGTATCTCAAAATCCCAGAGTATATTATGTTCTCATTCTCTTGAATAGATTCAGGTTTATGTAAGTACCATTTGGTATTAAGGTCAAATTTCAATTTCTTATACAGTTCTCAGTGGATCCTATTTACCCAACCCCTCCGCTCGCACAAGGTCAATTTTTATGCGCCGTTTAACAGGTTTGAATTCAGAGTTTTCCTTCTCCTAGACTAGTTGCCTCACTAAGCCTGAAGAACCCACTCTGCCCTACTATTTACCCATAGCTGGAGGAAGAATAATTGGATTCATACCTTTTCCAAGGGTATTAGTGCTATGTGAAATGCAATCAGTCTTGTCCAGGATTTGAACTTGTGTTGCCGTGTCCATTTCCTGCAATGATAACCATTACACCACAGGCACCTCCTTTTTCCACATTATAGGTAGACATGTTATCAGTCTATAGTTGCTGAGGATAGTTTATTTTTTGGGTTTTTTCTGGATCAGGGTAGTTTTTCCATAAGTCATTCATTCAGGTATACTTGCTTCTTCAAAGAATTTACTCAGTTGCGAAGCCATTGTGTCATGGATGGACATGAGTTTTTTAAGACTAAAATCTATATTTGCCATCATAGCCTGGTGTTTTCTTGTTCAATATTCTTGAGTATAGCTCTTAGAGAGTCCAGATGTATGTCCATCTCAAAGCCTTCTTTGAGTCCTTGTAATTCTTTTTTTTATGTTATTTATCAATTTGCTCTTTCTGTTATGTCCTTTCTGTTCCCAGATTTTACTCCAAAATTGTTTTGTTTCCTTTGCATCCAGTTGTTAGTTTGTTTCTCATGCATTCTCCTTCAACTTCATTATTTTGGTAGGTCCTATTTTGTTTGTGTTGTTTGACCCTGTTCCAGTATCTTTAGAGTGTTCCTTCTTTCACTAATACTGTTTTATCTATTTTGTCAAGATTTATTGTCAGACTTGTCTACTGTTTTCTTTTCATCTTTTTATCCAAATATATGATTGTGTGTTTTTTTTTTCTTCCTTAGCACATTTCTTTGCTGTCACAGTTTCTTTATTTGTTCTTCTAGTTTAATTTCCTATCCAAGTTTTGTATTTTTGTTTGTGTTCCCTTGAGGAATACTGATTTTATAAGAGATTAGTTTTGCTCCTGCATAAACTAGCTCGTTTTGTTCAGTGGTGTTGCTGGTTGGGATATTTGTTTATAATTTGTTTACTTTTTCAGTTTTTACCTTCAATTTTTTCCACTCTCGGTTCCTGGGGGATAATAAAGTAGTCTTCTTTTCCCTCATGTTTTTTTTATTAATTCTATATTTATATTGTTGCCCAGTTGGCTGGGGCTGTAGAATACATCGACTACACCTCTGCAGAGGGGTAAGACCCCACCACCAACGAGTGTTATCGATATGACTCTAAAGAATCTGATGGTGAGGTTCCAGTAATGCAGGAACTTTGGGGAATGTGAAGCACCCCTTCATTACCATCACTCCCAGGTCCACTCTGGCCCAGAGTGGTAGCACTTGATAGGATCCTATATATAGGTCAAATAGAACTAAATTGGATACTTATGCTAAACTGAATTACTTGAAATAGAACTGTTTTGACATTTAACTGTATGTGGACAATAACTACCCTTATACTAAACTGAATTGTTTAAATTAGAATTGTTACTAAACTGAATAGCTTGAAATAGAAATGTTTTTGACAATTAAACTGTGTACTTACATTTAAACTGCATACTTATGCTAAACTGAATTGTTTGAAATGGAACTGTTTTTGACATTGAAACTGTACATGTACTAAACTGTAACAAAAGGCCTTTTTGTAGTGTAAATACAATTCCTCAATGGACAAACATTTATCATACTCTATCTTTTCAACACATATTATAAGCAAATGTTCAACAGGACCTTCTTAAAGAAAAGTCAAGGTACCTCACCATGGAGCAATGGTTAGCAAGCAAGTCTCACAGACCATTATTACTGCAGTGACATTGATCCTCACTCGGTGCACTATTATAATAGTCTATTATTATGTTATAAGTAAATGATAGACAGGACCTTCTGTTCAGTCCTATGCAAAGCAGGTTATAGACCCAGTTAGATAGAAAATGTAGGCATCACACACACACACACATGCACACACACACTGGGTGACCTATGAATATGACCTTGAGCCATGATAAACTGTGCACTTCACCATAACCATGGGGCAATGGTTAGCAAACAGAATGATTACCCTACAAAATCTAAGATCTAGGTCATCTAACCCACTTGATCCAACCACTGTTTTGGCCCCTGCCAAATTTTAAAAACATGGAACTCATCACACACACACACACACACACACACACACACACACACACACACACACACACACACATGTTATTACCCTAAATTCAATCAAAAGCAATCTTTTTTTTAATAAAACTGGGTAAAATTAAGGCTTTTAAAACAACAAATTAAAACGAAAAAAATCAGCAACTGATGCTGAAAAATAAATACAGAGATATTGATAACTTGGGATAGATAGATAGATAGATAGATAGATAGATAGAAATAGATCAAGATAGATTTGAACATAGATAGATAGATAGATAGATAGATAGATAGATAGATAGATATATTTGAACATAGATAGATAGATAGATAGATAGATTGAAACAGATCAAGATAGATTTGAACAGAGATAGATAGATAGATAGATAGATAGATTGAAACAGATCAAGATAGATTGGAACATAGATAGATAGATAGATAGATAGATAATTTTTAATATTACACTAAGTTTAAAAAGAATCTTATTTGCTTTACATTAAGAAGTATTATTTTTAAAAAAATGCAATTTCTTAACCTTTCGCTTGATCTAAGGTTTTACTTTAGTTTTGAAAAGAAAAATTGATGTAAACAATTTAATTCTTTTCAGACGATAAATAAACCCATCCAACAGTATTTTCATTGGTGTTTACACTTTAATAAAATTTAGTATCCCCTGTAGTTTCAATAAGCAAATTTTTTTTTTTTACTTAAGATAACATTCTGAATTTTAACAAGCTTGTTTGTTGAAAAAAAGTTTTCCAGGCTATATCAAAAATTATTCCACTCACTGGATTTTGGTTATATTGCTTGTTTTGAAAACTGATCAACTTAATTATTTGACACAGGCCAAACGAATACCTCCCACATTTAAATCTCAGTGTTGGGTGGTAAAATGGTTAGTTCTAACCATCTGGATATTGTTCAATGAATGGATGTGCTATATTTATTTTTGGGTTGCTTTTTTTGTGGCATATCAATTCTTTTACAAACTCTAGACTAGTAGTTAATTTTTCGTAATTTTGTTTAAAAAATATTAAATTTGTCTTCATAAAAACTTTTAACAGGGCAATGACCTAAGGTTGAAAATATTTGAGAATAATGCAAAAGTATTTATTAAGAAATATTCCTTTTTGTCAACTTTTTGCTCCCTCATTACACACACACAAATATATATATAAACTAATTGGGTCCTTTATGGTGTTCTGCTAGAAGAGACTGAGTTTAGATAGATACCTGGTGGATTCAATAAGTTTCCAGACTTCTTTTGTACAGGCATTCAAAATTGTTGTAAACTCTTGAAAATTTACTATGTTATTGCTAAACATCTTATGAGATAACTGACCAATGTTTATGATTTCAGGTTCAAATGAATAGCTACAGCAGCAATTGGAATACACCCTACTAAAGCATGATTGTCACAGCTGGGGAATTTCAAAAATGCAATCTGGATGTGAGGACACTTTAGAAGAATGATATGCAATAAAATTCTGTTTTAAAGTTGGAAAAAATGTCACAGAAATGTATGGAATGCTTTAGACTGCTTTTGGAGCATCTTGCATGAATCGAGCATCAGATTTTGAGTGGCATATGAGATTCAAGGAAGCCAGAGAGTCTGTGAGGGATGATGAGAGGTGTGGGAGGAGTAAGGAAGTCAATACACTAGAGTTGATTGGCCAAAGGGTTAGGGTTAGGGTTACTATGTTAAGGTTTTAAGAGAGTTCAGGAAGAGATTCTGTCGGAAGAGGCCAGCACTCTTCAAATCGAGTCAGTGGCATTTCCTCCAGGACAATGCACCAGTCCACAACTCCATCCTTGTCACAGATTATTTGACCAAGATGGGCATCAAGACAGTTCCTCCCTATAATCCAGACCTTGCTCCCTGTGACTTATGGTAATTCCCTAAGCTTAGAGGCTGTCATTATGAGACAATTGAGGAGATGAAAGATCATTGACACACTCACACAAGAGGACTTCCATAGGGCCTTCCAGAAGTTATTGGAACAGTACAACAAGTGGATTGCAGCCGGAGGAGATTACTTCGAAGGGGACTAGAGTTTCATGTGTATACTATCAATAAAATTGCCCATACGAAAAAAGTCTGGAAACTTATTTAATGATCCTCATAGATAGATACCTTGGGAAAAATCTGAAACCCTTATACCTCAGCAAAGGGTTGAATAGTATCACTTTTGTTCTTCTAGCAGGCTGGCTTTTGCATTAAAATACCCCACAAACACTGATATGCCATTAACCAAAAAAATCCCCAAAGAAACCACACTTATTTCAAAGCTAAACTCTGAACTTTGTACTGATTTTGTATTGTTTTTTTAGTCATATTTATTTATTCCAAAGTTGTGATTCAAACTGAATTGTTAGAATATATGAGGGTCATTCAATAAATAAGGAGAATCTATCTATCTATCTATCTATCTATCTATCTATCTATCTATCTATCAGTGTATTCATATCTATTTATCTATCTATCTATGAGGGTCATTCAATAAATAAGGAGAATTTATCTATCTATCTATCTTTCTATCAGTGAGGGTCATTCATTAGATAAGGGGAATTTATCTATCCATTTATCTATTTATCAATGAGGGTCATTCATTAAATATAGGGAATCTATCTATCTATCTTGGAGGGTCATTTAATAGATAAGGGGAATCTATCTATCTATCTATCTATCTATCTATGAGTATTATTCATTAGATAAAGGGAATCTATCTATCTATCCATCTATCTATCTATCTATCTATGAGGGTCATTGTATAAAAAAGGAAAATCTATCACTCTATCTGTGAGGGTCATTCATTAGGTAAGGAGAATCTATCTATCTATCTATCTATCTATCTATCTATCTATCTATCATGAGGGTCATTTAATAAATAAGGGGAATCTATCTATCTATCTATCTATCTATCTATCTATCTATCTATCTATTATTTTGAATAAGTTTATGGCAAAAACTATTTTAATATTACAAAAATGTCTGTTTTGATTAAATTGAAAATGTTAGCAAATCCAACTGATTGCTCCAGTTCTCTCATCAAAGTGCAAACAATGATAATTTTACTGAAGAATGCATATGAAGAAAAAATAGTCAATGGAATAGAAACACACTGACTCTCCAGAAAATAAAAAGTTCCCGATGCGGCTGTCAGTAAAGAAGGTCATGCTTATAGTCTTCTGGAACATGAAAGGACCCACCACTACTGATTTCCTTGAAAAAGGTTAAACAGTAAACAGTGCTTCCTGTTAACCACTCCTAAAGCAAAATTCACCTTATTTATTTAATGAACCTTATATATATATATATATATATATATATATATATATATATATATATATATATATATATATATATATATATACCTGGATTCAATGCCAGGTCACGTCATACCAAAAACTTTAAAAATGGTACATGATACCTCCTTGCTTAACACTCAGCAATATAAGGTACATACCAAGGGTAAAGTGGAGCAATCCAGTGAAAAGATAAGCGCCCTCCCCTACATCTTGGTGTAGTAGCTATTGAAAAGGGAGCCTTCTGGTCGCCCTCTGTAATCAACTTTACTTACTATATATGTAGCTGATATTTTTGAATTATCCCTGTAGCTATACTCAAGTTCCTGTCCATAAAAAATGTGATTTTACAATTCCTTTTTTCACTGCCTATGAGAAAAGGAATAGGTAGTTCAATACTGTCTTTTAAAAAACTTTACCTTTGATCTCATTCAACTGTTGCTTTCAGAAATGAATCTATCATTATTCATTACAGGCAAAGGCTTGAAAATTGCTGATGCAGGAGAAAGAATCAATCATAGCTTCACTGAGAGAGAGAGAGAGAGAGAGAGAGAGAGAGAGAGAGAGAGAGAGAGAGAGAGAGGAGTAAGAAAGCAGGAAGAGTAAAAAGAGACAAAAATGAGGAAGAATGGTAAAAGAAAAGAGAGAGAGAGAGAGAGCAGAAAAGTGGGTTAAAAAAAGAGAGAGGAGTAAGAAAGCAGAGGGAGAAAAAAAGGAAAAGAGAGAGAGAAAAAGAGGGAGAATAAGAGAGAGAGAGAGAGAAAGAGAGGAGTAAGAAAGCAGGAAGAGTGAAAAGAGAGATAAATGAAGAAGAATGGTAAAAGAAAAGAGAGAGAGAGAGAGAGCAGAAAAAGTGGGATAAAGAAAGAGAGAGGAGTAAGAAGAGGGAGAAAAAAAGGAAAAGAGAGAGAGAGAAAAAGAGGAAGAATGAGAGAGAGATAGATAGAGAGAGAGTTACTTTATAAAGTAGTGGAGTCAATATCAAGACTGCTGTCTAGACTACTGTCAAGATATTTAGACTTGCTTAAGATGAGAAACTGCTAATTTGAAAAAAATTACAAAGCCAGTGGTGTAATGGTTAGCAAGCTGGACTAGCAAACCTACACGAGTGAGTTCGAGTCTCACTGGGTGCCCCTTTCATATGGCCTTGTGCCACATCTAAGCAAAAAGCTTAGTAAATTACCACTTTCTGAACAGAATTTTTTTGGGGAAATACAGGATTGTGCAAGTGCAGCACTCTGTTGATTTTTTTGCTTCCTAAACTGACAATTTATCTTGGGTTAAGATTATAGGAAGCAAAGAACCTTAAAAAAAAAAATAGTACCGTTTTAAAACCTATCAAGAGCATTTTAAAGATACTTCAACCAATAGACAATCTGCTGGAATAAGTGTGTTGAATATCAAGAGGACTATCTTGAAGACAACGAATATTTAATTCTTTGTTCATTTCTATCTTGGTAAATACAGCTTTAGTCTTGATACTATTTGAACACACATTGTATTTTAAAGAAAATCAATGTTTCATTCATTGTTCATTTCTCTATTGGTAAATACAGATTCAGTCTTGATACTATTTAAACATATCTTGTATTTTCGAGAAAATCAATGTTTCATTCATTGTTCATTTCTCTCTCAGTAAATACAGTTTCAGTCTTGATACTATTTGAACACACCTTGTATTTTAAAGAAAATCAATGTTTCATTCATTGTTCATTTCTCTCTCGGTAAATACAGCCTCAGTCTTGATACTACTTGAAGATACCTTGTATTTTGAAGAAAATCAATGTTTCAGTCATTGTTCAATTCTCCCTTGGTAAATACAGCTTTAGTCTTGATACTATTTGAACACACCTTGTATTTTGAAGAAAATCAATGTTTCATTCATTGTTCATTTCTCTCTAGGTAAATACAGCTTCAGTCTTGATACTATTTGAAGACACCTTGTATTTTGAAGAAAATCAATGTTTCAGTCCTTGTTCAATTCTCTCTTGGTAAATACAGCTTCAGTCTTGATACTATATGAACACACCTTGTATTTTGAAGAAAATCAATGTTTCATTCATTGTTCATTTCTCCCTTGGTAAATACAGCTTCAATCTTGATGCTCTTAAAATACCCCTTGTATTTTGAAGAAAAGGAATATTTCATCCATTGTTCATTTCTATCTTGCTAAATACAGCTTCAGATTTGATATAATTAGAAAACACCTTGTATTTTGAAGACAATGAATGTTTCATTCATTGTTCATTTCTCTCTTGGTAAATATAGCTTCAGTCTTGATATTCTTTGAACACATTTAGTGTCTTGAAGAAAATATATGTTTTATTCATTGTTCATTTCTCTATAGCTAAAAACAGTTTCAGTCTTGATACACTTTGAACACAGCCTGTATTTTGAAGACAGTGAATGTTTTATTAATTGTTCATTTCTCTCCTGGTAAATATAGCTTTAGTCTTGATACTATTTGATCACAGCTTGTGTTTTAAAGAAAATGAATGTTTCATTTATTGTTCATTTTTGTCTTGGTAAATACAGCTTCAGTCTTGACACTATTTGAACACACCTTGAATTTTGAAGAAAATCAATGTTTCATTCATTGTTCAATTCTCCCTTGGTAAATACAGCTTCAGTCTTGATACCATTCAAACACACCTTGTATTTTGAAGAAAATCAATGTTTCATTCATTGTTCAATTCTCCCTTGGTAAATACAGCTTCTGTCTTGTTACTATTTGAACACACCTTGTCTTTTGAAGAAAATCAATGTTTCATTCATTGTTCAATTCTCTCCTGGTAAATACAGCTTCAATCTTGATACTATTGGAACACAGTTCATATTCTGAAGACAATGAATGTTTCATTCATTGTTCATTTCTGTCTTGGTAAATACAGCTTCTGCCTTGACACTTTAAGAACACATCTTGTATTTTGAAGAAAATCAATGTTCCATTCATTGCTCATGTCTTCAGTCTTTATACCTTATACACACATACATACTGTTATTAGTAGTGCAATATTTGCAATCAATAATATTGAGTATACAAAAATTTATTTCTATCTCTGCCTTTATGATCTTTTTGTTTTAACCAATTTCATTAAAAAGAAAAACACTTTTGCCAATAGAAAATCTTTGTGTTGGATGCTGGAGGGACTCTATAAAAAAATAATTTCTAATTCCTTGCTAATTTCTTTCTTGTTAAATATGGCTTCAGTCTAGATACTTTTTGAACTTATATTAAGTCATTTTAAATATTAATAATATATCACATTAGAATAAATTGTTATAAAAAAAAATTGGCCATACATGAACGGAAGCTTTTGTTTATTTTGATTTTAGTCAATAATTTATTTCCCGAATAACATCTTATAGCAATATACCATTACCGTTATTTTAAAATACAGGGCACCTTGAGATGGTAAGGGAGGTAGATAAATGTACTGTGAGTAAGTTTGATTATTACTAAAAACTCTCAAATTCTGGCTTGGTTTTATGGTTAATAAATGACTTTTTTTGTTATATTCAGAAAATATATCTTCTAATGTATTTTATTGTATTCAGATAATAAGTTACAAGTTTAAGTACTTAATTTTTTGAAAAAGAACAAAAGTTATAATGCTCAGTACCATTTCAATATATTTTGTTGAATGCTTACCATTTTTCAAAATATTTTTTTATACTATGTTAAGACAAAGACAGGTATATAGTAGTGTCAATTTTCATAATTCTTTTTTAAGTGCTAATTCATATTTTTCTTTTACAATTATGTTGATCTGATTTTTAACTTTGAAATAAAAGGATCTTTTCCGATAAGTGACATGCAACAAAACAATATTTTACTTTATACATCACTTGCATACCAAGCACCAAGAAATTACACCAATTACGTAAACAAAACTTTAGCATTTCTTCAAAACTGCAAAAACAATAAATCTCAAAATACTCACTGCTTTTTTTGTAAAGGAGGATCTCTACTTGTTCCTGTTGTAGTTTTTCAAATGCTACTCGAACTTTGTTGATTACGTTTTTGTCTGTGAGTTCCCCATACATGAAACTGCAGGTACTACTTTTTTGCATGACTTCTGCTCGGTTGTACCCGGATAATTTGCAAAATCCATCATTGCAGTAAACAATGGGGTAATCCACAATTCGTGCATTTGCCAGTAAGAAGCAGCTATCTGTAAACAATATACAAAAAAGAGACATTTTTCAAAAAGATGTTAAGAAAAAATATAAAATTGAAATGGTCCATATAGAACTAATGAATGAAAATCAGTGAGAAGCAACTTGAAGAGGAATGGTGGCTGGTTGAATATCATTTCCTTATACAGATTAAATGCAAAAATAATTCACAATAAATTAACAGCATATTTTATTGCTTTTTATCGCAACATTCTAAGTTAATTCACTTTTAGTGGTAGCTATTGTGTTGAAGGTTGGCTTTGCATGTTTACTGTCTTTGGATAACATAAGTCACACTAAAAAAACAAAATGAGAGGTAACAATATGAACGACTTGAAGAAGAATGGTGGCTGTTTAATATTGTTTCCTCATATGAAATAAATGCTAGAACAATTCCAAATTAAACAAAAATAAAATAAAATAGAATAAAGAAGTATAAATAAAATAACAAAATAATGAATGATAAATAAAATAAACAATGAAATAAAAATAAAATGATGGAGGCATGCTTAGTGTAAAGGTTATTGTTGTAGGAATTATAATTAGTGATCCAAGTTCAATTCCTGGATGAAATTGCATTTCACTTTATGTGAATGCCTTTGGAAAAGGTATTGATCCATGTGTTCTCCCACAAGTCAATGTTATAAAGCTAATCTAATATATAGATTCATGCCTTTCCTTAAGGTATTAGTATAAAGTGAATTGCAATCAACCTCATCCAGGGTTTGAACTCTGCTTGCTTCCAATGACACTGACAATTATGCAATTAAGCAAATTTAGCAAGTATAAGTAAGTAAAGTTGGCAACCATATTTGAGGGCGACCAGAAGGCTCCCTTTTCAATAGCTACTACACCGAGATGTAGGGGAGGGCGCTACTCCTTTCCCTGAATTGCTCCACTTTACCCTTGATACATACTTTATATTACTGAGTGTTAAGCAAGGAGGTATCAAGTACCATTTTTAAAATCTTCGGTATGACATGACCTGGGATTGAACCCGGTGTCTCCCAGACCATTGGCGAACAATCTACCCACTAGGCCAATAAGCCGACTGTTAATATATAAATGTAACATTTTTTATTTAAATAAATCATTTGTTGATTGGTTGTTTGGGTTTTATGACATATTAACCTTTGTGGGTTATTTAATGACAAATCTATTTTCATACAAATAATTAGTTTTATCTCAAACAATTCAGTTTAGCATGAGTACACAGTTTAATTGTCAAAACATTTCTATTTCAAGTTATTCAATTAAATTAAACAGTTCTAATTCAAATAATTCAGTTTTGTATAAGTATATTGGTTGTTAGTTGTTTGGGTTTTATGGCATATCAACCCTTGTAGGTTATCTAATGCCAAATCCACTCTTATATAAATAAACAAAAGTAAAGTTGGTTACCATAGTTGAGGATGACCAGAAGGTTCCCTTTTCAATAGCTACTACACCAAGGTGTAGGGGAGGGTGCTACTCCTTTCCCTAGATTGCTCCACTTTACCCTCAATATATACCTTATATTGCTGAGTGTTAAGCGAGGAGGTATCAAGTACCATTTTTAAAGTCTTTAGTATGACGCAATCTGGGATTGAACCCTGGTCTCCCGGACCATTGGTGAACACTCTACCTACTAGGCCACAGTTCTATTTCAAACAATTTAGTTTAGCATTAGTCTCATTGTGAAAAACAGTTCTATTTCAAGCTATTCAATTTAGTCAAAGAGCTCTATTTTAAACAATTCAGTTTAGCAGAAGTATACAGTTTAGTCATATATAACCCATAGATAGGGCCCTATCAGGTGCCTGAGTAGACCTGGGAGCAATGGCAATGAAGGGGTACTCCACATTCCTCAAAGCTATAACATTACTGGAACCTCACCATCAGATTTTTTAGTGTCATATCCAAGACACTCGTTAGGAGGAGGTCTTACCCATCTACAGAGATGCAGTCGGTGTATTCTACTGCCTCAAAGGAAAGACCACATTGATCCAAAAAGACCCCCTCAAAGGAACTGTCCCAAACAATTACAGACCTAGAATGTGCCTACCTATGATATGGAAAATACTAATGGCATAAATAAAGGAAGAGATTAACAACTCACTAAAAAGCCACAAATTGTTCCCCAATGAACAGAAACTATGCTGCAAGTGGACTAGAGGAACAGGAGACCTACTCTACATTGATCAGCACATCCTTAACAAGAGCAAGATAAAACAGAAAAATCTATTTATGGCTTTGATTGACTACAAAATAGTATATGATATGGTCCCACAATGCTGGATAATAAACTGCCTCAAAATGTAAAATGTATCAAACAAAATCATTAACTTTATTGAGAAAACCATGAAGACCAGGAGAGTGAAAATGACAGCAGGAAGAAAAAGCTTAGCGAAGTGAAGATCCAGAGAGGTATATTCCAGGGAAATACACTATCACCATTACTATTTGTAATAACAATGATGCTACGCAGAAAATGCATTGCCAGATACAAATAGTAAATCACAGGAAAAGATCAATCACCTAATGTACATAGATGACAGCAAATAGTTTGCAAAAAAAGAAAAAGAGTTGGAAACTCTAATACATGCAGTGAGAATATACAGTCAGGACATAGGGATGGAATTTGGTATAGAAAAATGTGCCATGCTAATAATGAAAAGTAGGAAACAACACATGACAGAAGGAATGAAACTACCAAATCAAGATAAGATTAGAACACTCAGAGAAAAGGAAATCTACAAATACTTGGGAATATTGACAACTGAAACCAACAAACAAGTGGAGATGAAAGAAAAAATTTTAAAAAGTATCTCCGGAGAATGAAAAAGCTACTCAAGACAAAACTATGTTGCAGAAACCTTATCAAAGGAATAAATACCTGTGCTGTACCCCCTGTAAGATATTTAGCACCATTCTTGAAGTGGTCCAGAGAAGAACTTAAATAAATGGACCAGGGAACAAGAAAAATAATGACCACGTATAAGGCCTTACACCCAAGAGATCATGTTGACAGAATACATGTGTCAAGAAAAGAAGGAGGAAGAGGACTTGCCAGCATCAAAGACAGTGTTGGCACATTGATACAATGACTGGAAAACTACATAGAAAAATGTGAAGGAAGATTGATTACAGTCCCCAGAAACAATACTGACAATGCAAGGAACAATAGAACGGAAATAACCAAACAAAAATGGGAAGGAAAACATTTCTATGGACGTTTTAAATGACTAACAAGTGACCACTCACACGAGAAAATGTGGACATGGCTAAGAAAAGGGAACCTTAAGAGAGAAACTGAATTTCTTCTGATAGCAGCACAAAACAACACCATAAGGACTAACCATATCAAAGCAAGAATAGATAAGACACAACAAAACAGCAAATGTACGTTATGTGATGATAGAGACAAAATAATCAATCACATAGTAAGTGAATGCAGCAAATTAACACAGAAAGAGTAAATGATTTGACATGAATGGAGGGCAAGGGGATTAATTGGGAATTGTGCAAGAAATTGAAGTTTAACCCTATGAACAAATAGCAAATGCACAACCCAGAACCTGTCCTGAAGAATAAGATGTACAAACACCTCTGGGATTTCGAGATACAAATGGATCACTTAATCTCGGCCAGACAACCAGACCTTATAATAATCAATAAAAAAGAGAACTTGCAGAATTGTGGACTTTACTGTCCCAGCTGACCACAGAGTAAAACTGAAAGAAAGTGAAAAGAAGGATAAGTACCTGAACTTTGTTAGGGAAGTGAAAAAAAATGCGGAACATGAAAGTAACAGTTATTGGTGCTCTTGGTACAATCACCAAAAGTTTGGTCAAAGGACTGGAGGACTTCAAAATAAAAAGACAAGTGGAGACAATCCAAACTACAGCATTGTTGAGATTGGCCAGAATACTGAGAAGAGTTCTGGAGCCTTGAGGAACTTGTTGTCCCTCAAACGCCAGTGAAAGACCATCAGTTAACAGTGAAGTGAAAACTCTCAAGAAGATCATAAATGAAATAAATTAAATATCTGAATCCCCCAGACTCCTTCATCTGAAGTGTCAGCAAGATGAAAACCAACCTGTGTCCCTATTAATTTACCTCTTCTCTAGCTATGGGTAAATAGTAGGCCATGCTGGGTTCTTTAGCCATGGTTAGACAATCAGTCTTGAAAAAGGTAAACTCTGAATTTGTGTCACATCCTGTCCATGGTAGAGTGGTTGGTTAAATTCATATAAAAATAATAACAATAATAATTATAATCTGGGACTTTGAAATACAAATGGATCACCTAATCCAACTTAGAAGATCTGACCTAGTGTTAAGAAGAAAAAAAACTTACTGTTTAGTGGATTTTACAATATTGGAGGATCACTAAGTGAAAACAAAATAAAATGAAAAGACGGGCAAATACTTGAACCTTGCTTGAGAACTAAAAAAATTGTGGAACATGATGTAGTTAGAGTCCTTGGAAAAAAGTCTGGAAGAATTAGAAATCAGGAGAAGAATTGAGACTACAGCATTGTTGAGATTGGCTAGAATACTAAGAATCCAAGAGACTGAAGGAAACTTGCTGTCACTCAAATTTCAGTGAAAGATCACCTACTAGCACAGGTGTAGAAAAACTCATCAAAACATTATAGCACTGACAACACAAGGACAAACAGACAATAACAAAAACTAGGAAACAGAAATGGGAAAAAATAATTGTAAGGGTATTTCAGGTGACAAGTTGATGAAATCTCACATGAGAAGACTTGGATATGGCTATGAAAAATAATTGTAAGGGTATTTCAAGTGACAAGTTGATGAAATCTCACAGGAGAAGACTTGGATATGATAATATACAATAGAATAGCAAATGTAGATTATGTGATGATGAAAACAAAATGATTTATCACATAGTAAGTAAATGTGCCAAACTAGAGTCTCATTCCCCACCCTGACAGGTCTAAGAGTAAAAGATTAGACCTGACTGGGTAGGGAAAGGGATTCATTGGGGATTGTACAAGAAACTGAATTTTAATCATACTACCAAATAGTATATGCACAAACTGGAACCAGAATCAATCCAGTAGAATGAAACGCATAAAATTCCCTGGGATTTTGAGACACAAATAGATCACCTGGCCAGAAAACAAGACCAAGTGATAATTCACAAAAAAAACTTGCCTAATAGAGGACTTTGTCAACCCAGTAGACCACAGAGTAAAAAACAAAGAAAAAGAAATGAGAGACAAGTACTTAGACCTTGCCCAAGAACTGAGAAAGCTGTGGAACATGATGGTGATATTGATACTGTGCATTTGGAACAGTTTCCAGATTATTGGAAAGAGGACTGGAAGTGTTAGAAATCAGAGGATGATTTGAGACTCTCCAAGTTAAGATAAGTTAAAATACTGAGAAGAGTCCTGGAGACCTGAAAGGACTTGCTGAAATGCAAACTCCAGTGAAATACCACCAGCTAACACTGTTGTGAAAAACTCAAGATAAGAAATTTAATATGGGAATGAAGAGAACGTAACAGAAAAGCTGAATGGATGGATAAGGAAAATGAGAAATGCATTGCAAGGACTCAAAGAAGGATTGAAGGCAAAAATACACCTTGATTCACTCAGAGCAACACTCAAATAGACACCAAACTGGAAAATGCCTGGACATAATGGCATAAAAGTTAAAGTAAAGTTGGCGATCTTAATCGAGGGTGACCCAAAGGCTCCTTTTTTGATAGCTACTACACCAAGGTGTAGGGAAAGCGGTACTCTACTCCTTTTCCTGGATTGCTTCACTTTACCTTTGATCTTTACCTGATAATGCTGAGTGTCAAGCAAGGCGGCATCAAGTACCATATTTTGAGTCTTTGGTATGACTTGACCTGGGATTGAACCCTGGTCTCTCGGGATCATTGGAGAACACTCTACTCATTATACCAATGGCCCGGTTGTTTGTCAATGGTCAGGGAGACTGGGATTTAATCTCAGGTCAACTCATGCCAAAGACTCAAAAAATGGTACTAGATGCTGCCTTGCTTAACACTCAGCATTATAAGGTAAGAATCAAGGGTAAAGTGGAGCAATCCAGGGAATGGAGTAACGCCCTCCCCTACACCTTGAAAAGGGAGCCATCAGGTCACCTTCAACTAAATTCGCCAACATGATGGCATAAATGATTTGAAAAATTCACTTCCATCCATGATAGATTGGCTATCAAAATGAATAGATGCCTACTAAAAGGAAAACTGCCCTGATCCAAAAAGACCCCCTAAAAGGAACCACCCCCAACAATTACAGACCCATTATATACCTACTGATGATGTAGAAAATACTAACGGCACAAATTAGGGAGGAGATATATGATTTGCTAATAAGCCATGGACTGTTCTCTGAAGAACAGAAAGTATGCCACAAGTGGACCAGAGATATGGGAGAGCTACTATATATTGATCAGCACATCCTCAAGAAGAGCAAGATAAGACAGAAAAACCTAGCTATGGCCTGGATTGACTACAAAAAGGGATATGATATGGTCCTACAAAGCTGGATAATAGACATGTACATGATATCCAGTGAAGTCATAAAGTTTATCAAAAATACCATTGAAAATTGGAAAGTCAAGCTGACAGCAGGAGGAAAAAGCTTAGCAGAAGTGAAAATCCAGGGAGAGATTTTCCAAGGAGATGCAATATCACCATTCCTATTTTAATAGCAATGAGATCACTCAATCACATACTTAGGAAATGCACAGGCCAATATAAATTTCATAAATCACAAGAAAAGATCAATCACTTAATGTACATGGATGACATCAAACTGTTTGTTAAAAATGAGAAAGAATTGGTAACTTAATACAGTTGGCAAGAATATACAGTCAAGATATAGGCATGGAATTTGCCATAGAAAAATATGCCATACTAATAATGAAAAGTGGAAAATGACATAGGATGGAAGGAAAAGAACTACCAAGTAAAGATGAAATCAGAATGCTTGGAGAAAACAAAACCTACAAATTCACGGAAATATTGGAAGTGGACACCATCAAAAATGCAGAGATGAAAGAAAAATAAAAAAAAATATCTCAGGAAAACATGAAAACTACTCAAAACCAAACTACATTGTAGAAATTTCATCAATGGGATGAATACCAGGGTTGTCCCAGTTATAAGTTCATTCTTAAAGTGGACCAGAGTAGAACTTAAACAAAGAACAAGAAAACTCATGACAATGCATAAGGCCTTACATCCCATAGATGACATAGACAAACTGTATGTGTCAAGAAAAGAAGGAAGAAGAGGACTTACCAGCATTCAAGATAGCTTTGATGCATCAACTTAATGACTGGAATATTATATAAAAAAGTATGAAGGTAGACTAATTACAGCCACTAGAAACAATACAGACCACACAAACATTAACGGAACAAAAATGGGAAAAAACCCAGCTATATTGATAACTCAAGCAACAAACAAGCGAAATCTCACTCAAGAAGATTTGGACATGGCTAAGAAAGAGAAACCTTAGGAGATAAACTGAATCTCTCCTAATAGTAACACAAAACAGCACTGTATGAACCAATCATATCAAAGCAAGAATAGATAAGATGCAACAAAATAGTAAATGTAAATTATGTGGTGATAAAGATGAAACTATCAATCACATAAAAAATGAATACAGAAAATTAGCACAAAGAGAGTATAAGACTGGACATGACTGAGTGGGCAAGGTGATCCACTGGGAATTGTGCAAGAAGTTTAAATTTGACCATATAAACAAATGGTATGCACACAACAATTTTTGTAGAGAAACAGTTTGTAAAAGAAATTTGGTCTGATTGAAAATTCCTTTAGATTTTTCTCTATAAATTCTCAGTTTTTAGGAATAACATTAAATTATTTATTTCAATTTTTCAGAACAGCTCCTTCACATCATTTGCAATTTAAAAGGTTTCTCAGGTCAGTACATTCAATGAGAATATGTTTCACAGTGTATTCGGTCTGGCACGCAGGACACATTGGTTGATGCTTTACTTAAAGTGAGTAGAATATGAGTTCTTTGCTTCAGCAGCAGTGTCCCACATGTCTTGTTCCTCTTACTTGGATGGTTTTTGAGAAGGAAGGTAGGTGACCGTACAGAGGCTGTTTTGTGGGGTGTTGCTTCAAAGACTTGCTCAAAACAGTACATACACATATCATATGTAAGTAAGTAAAGTTGGCGACCTTTGTCGAGGGCGACCCAAAGGCTCCCCTTTCAATAGCTACAACACTGAGGTATAGGGGAGGGTGCTACACCATTCCCTGGATTGCTCCACTTTACCCTTGATCTGTACCTTATAATGCTGAGTGTTAAGCAAGGCAGCATCAAGTACCATTTTAATAGTCTTTGGTATGACTCGACCTGGGATTGAATCCTGGTCTCCTGGACCACTGGCAAACACTCTAACCATTATATCATTGGCCTGGAAAATTAACAGATCAATAAGAATTTTTAAATACTTCTATCATTTTGAAGTTATGTTCAGTATATGAAGTATAAAATATACTTGTGTTGAGTTAAAACCTAAAATATACGGGTTTAGACTTAAAACATACATATACTTCACCTTCTACCAGAAATAAAAAAAAGATGTACACAAACACTTCAACACAGCTAACAATCTTGCCCAGTCAGCTGGGGCTGTAGAATACACCTACTGCACCTCTGCCAAGGAGTAAAACCCACTCCCAATGAGTGTCCTGATATGACACAAAACAATCTGACAGTAAGGTTCCAGTGATGCTGGAGTTTTGGGGAATGCGGAGCACTCCTTCATTGCTATTGTTCCCAGGTCCACTCTGGCCCGGAGTGGTAGAACCTGATAGGGCCCTATCTATAGGTTAAAATAGAACTAACTGCATACTTATGCTAAAATTAATTGTTTGAATTAGAACTGTTTGACTAAACTGAAAAGCTTGAAATAGAAATGTTTTTGACAATTAAACTGTACTTACATTTAAACTGCATGCTTATGCTAAACTGAATTGTTTGAAATGGAACTGTTTTTAACATTGAAACTGTTCTTATACTAAACTGATTTGTTTAATATAGAACTGTTTTGACATTTAACTGTGTCTAAACAAAATCTGTACTTATACTAAACTGAATTAGCTGAATTAAAACTGTTTGGATAGGCTGAGTGGCTTGAGGTGGAAATGTTTTTCACAATTAAACTGTGTACTCATGTTAAGCTGAATTGTTTAAAATAAAACTGATTATTTGTATAAAAATGTATTTGGCGTTAAATAACCTACAAAGGTTGATATACCATGAAATCCAAACAACAACCAACCAGCCAATCAGCTAATAATCAGGATTTCTAGTTCAGATGCTTCAAAGTAATTTATCTGAGTTCAATTCTTCACCATTAACAAAGCCTATATATCAAACTTATAATGGAATATTGGTCCCACATACAGAGCACTTCCTGCTCTTCAGCTGCTAACAACTTGGGCTCTATCCAAGATTGGGTAGTCAAATGGATTGATGACCCATTTCCAATCAACTATTTCCAGCCAATGTCATATAGCTTTGCTGTCTCATTCATATTTGTTGCTAACACATTACTTACCTGTAATCAACTCAAAAATAGAAACCTTTTCTTTTTTAAAGCTAGTCAATTTCCAGGATTTCTAGAGATCTATGAAATTGTTTTGTGTAGCATTTAGTTCAGTTGCTGAAAACTATTTGAGTGTAATTCCTCAGAGAAAAAGGTAAAATGGAAAGTCAATGCACAAAGACCAGTGTTAAAAGGCTTGAACACAAAAAGAATCAGGATCAGCAAATGTCAACTGTTTTAAGCTTAAAAGGATCCTGTGATAGTTGATATAATAATCCTGAGCTCATCTTTATCATAACGATTTTTGTTTGTTTGCATTTTACTGTAAAACAACAATAAAAATGGCACATTGCAATAAGATTTTTGTTAGCACAATAGTGCTAAAATCATCTAACTTAAAGGATAAGGTAATTTCCAGTTCAGTTTAGAGTCTGCATTTGTGCTCATCCTAGTCATTATAATTTAGCATAGGAGATGATTATTAAATACTAATTATAAAGTATTTCTTCTTATTGATTGATTCATTTTAAATTAATTATTATATAAATCCTATATCTAGGATCTAACATCACCTTGAACTTAATGACTGCCTAAAGCCACATTTAAACAAATATTAATTGGAGAATTAGATAGGGAGGATTTGGGTTTTCTATATGGTTTAATCAAAATTAATCATGGAAAAATCAGTTTGTGCTTTTTTAATACACTTAAAAATAAAAATGAAAACAAATACAAACAAATGAATAAAACAATATGCATAAAAACAAATAAAAATGAAAATTTAGAATATCATATGCATATGCTGCAAAAAAAATTTTTAAAAAACAAAAAAGAATAGATGATCTGTGAGCTGTGACATTATGAATCCTACCACCTTTGGCATTCTCATCTTACAGGAACAGGTGCTTTAAGTGTGACTTGACCATAAGTCAAAGAACTATTTACTAAGCTTTGTTTAGACTGGTACACAGGCCTTAGATTTCCTTCACAACCTAATGTTTTCTGAGTGGTCACCCATCTAAGTAGTGAGTAAGTTCATTCTTTGCTTAACTTTGTTGAGCTAGTGCTTTAAGCATAGCTTGACCATAAGTCAAAGAAGTATTTACTAAGCTTTGTTTAGACTGGTACACAGGCCTTAGATTTCCTTCACAACCTAATGTTTTCTGAGTGGTCACCCATCTAAGTAGTGAGTAAGTTCATTCTTTGCTTAACTTTGTTGAGCTAGTGCTTTAAGCATAGCTTGACCATAAGTCAAAGAAGTATTTACTAAGCTTTGTTTAGACTGGTACATAGGCCTTAGATTTCCTTCACAACCTAATGTTTTCTGAGTGGTCACCCATCTAAGTAGTGAGTAAGTTCATTCTTTGCTTAACTTTGTTGAGCTAGTGCTTTAAGCATAGCTTGACCATAAGTCAAAGAAGTATTTACTAAGCTTTGTTTAGACTGGTACATAGGCCTTAGATTTCCTTCACAACCTAATGTTTTCTGAGTGGTCACCCATCTAAGTAGTGAGTAAGTTCATTCTTTGCTTAACTTTGTTAAACTAGTGCTTTAAGCATGGCTTGACCATAAGTCAGCATGGTCACTGTTTTTAAGCAGACTTGTGGTATTATAAATTTATTACCTAGTTTATAAACAGTAAAGAAGATATAAAGTGGTTGAACAGATAAGTCGTTGAATAATGCCAGAATTGATCCTCCAATTTGCACCAATAAGTATACACGTAAAAATAAATGTAGTTAAGAAAGCTAATGACACAACATCGCTATAATATCTGCAAATATTGAACCTTATCACTTACCTGCAGCAAACTTATTTATATTTTTTTATAGAAGTAATATATATAATCAGCTTAATACTCAAAAAATAATAAAACTCATCCCTGCTTTGAATGTATGCATAAAATGATTAGTTCAGCAGATGAAATCTTGACTGACAACATTGCTTTATCTACTAAATATTGAACTATAATCACTGTCAGTACTTTATTACATACTACTTCTGTCCCAGAAAACTTCAATTTCTAGGCTATGTTGTCATAAAGAATGATTTACATCACAAGGTCATATATCTAGTCGCACAGACTGATTGATTGATTTTAACGCCATGTCAAGCCATCTAGGGTTATTTTATACCAAGAGGTTAAGGAATTGCACTCATTGTATGCTTATATTTACATTTTTTGTGTAATTATTTATGAAGGAATTTTTGCACATGGTCTTATTGAATATGAACAATTTTTAAATAGATCTATTTGACCCACAGATGGAACTCTAAGAGGTATGACATCTACTGATCAGAATGACCTGGGTATAATGGTAATAATGGGGTACTTTGAACTATCAATACTCCAGAACACTAACCTCACCATCAGATGCAGTTTAGTGTCATACCCAAGGACACAGTTAATGAAGAAGAAAATGTTAAAGAACAAACAAACCTAAATGTGAAAAAGTTATTAATAGAATATACAACAAATTGGAAGAGAAACAATATGTAAAAACCTACTCCACCAATTTTTTTTAAATTTCTGTTCTAAAGTGTATAAGACATCATGGATGTTTAGAGACAAATAGTAAAGACATTGTTCAAGTTTACTTTGAAGTTATCTTTTCTCATGACACTCACTATGACACATGCTAAATATTGTGTGCACATGTTGGCAATAATCTCCTGAAATGATTTATTCACATGACCATTTTAAAGCACCAGATTGTCATTTTTATTATATTCATATTTTGCAACTTGCTTCATCAAGAAAGAGGAAAAGTGTTTGAAAACACGAGCACCTCAATAAGAATACTTTAATACAAAATTCAAAAAGTTAAATATGTAACTTCTTAGCAACTTTTAACTTTTAATTAGATTAATTATAATTCAGGTTTTATAATGAATAAATTCAATAGATAAAGAAAAGCCAGAAAAAAAAATCATTTACCTTAAGACTGCCAAGTCTAAAACAAAAATTATCAAAGGCAATTTTTTAAAAATGTAATTTAAAAAAAATTCTTTTTATTACTACCAAAAATGTATCTCCTATGTGTCAATAAAATGGACAAGACTGATTGCATTTCACATAGCACTAATACCCTTGGGAAAGGTATGAATCCAATTATTCTCCCTCCAGCTATGGGTAAATAGTAGGGCAGACTGAGTTCTTCAGCCTTGGTGATGCAACTAGTCTAGGAGAAGGAAAACTCTGAATTCAAACCTGTTAAACTCTGCTAAAAAAAATTGACTTTGTGTCATATCCTGCCCAAGTGGAAGGGTTGGGAAAAAATGTTTTCATGTGCCACAGATTTACCACCATTGTACTATGATTTACACAATTGGTATACTGACTAATGGGAAATATTTTTTGAAATACTTTTTAAAATTTGAAATATTTTTTGTAAAAATCAAATTCTTCAAAAGCATTGTTGATTTACAAACTGTGTTTAAACTTTTCAGGTCTTTTTTTATCTTTTTTTTTTAATATAAAAACAGGGGTTTCTGATTCTTTGCTTTTATGTAGAAAATCATGATCACCCAAATGTGAATAAAGATGATTTACATCACAACAGAAAAGTTGAACTAGAATGTTTTACATTACATGGTTAATGTTGAAAATGTGGGGAAAAAAAGTACATGGACTGTACAAAAGAACTAACAAACTTAATAACCTTGACAATCCGTGGATATACCTAGGGTAAATTGCAAGAGAACTGAAACAAATAATATTTGGTAGGTCAACATGTACTTTGAAACAAGTCAAAAGTTTACTAAAATTTATTGAGTAGAACAGGTTCAAATAGAACTTTGATAGTTTATAATCATCATAACAGATCTTCATCTTGCTCCACTAGAAATTCCTAGAAGTTGCTTGATGCACCTATAAATCTAATTGTAATACCATGAGATGTTATTGGAGGAAGCATGGTTTGGTTTGTCTCCTAACTTGCTCAAACTGTAAAGGAGGTTTAACAGATGAGATAGATTCTGTATCTGATAATAATAGAATGTAATAATATGCCATTTACAGAATGTTAAAACTGTGAAAGCTTATCAATTAGTATTTTATGCTTTGCTTAATAATTTGACTTGATTATAGCATTTGGGTTTTATGTATGGTTGTTATGCAGTTAAAAAATCTTGATATCATTACAATAAAAAAACTATATAGCCTGATTTTATCATTTGTGTCACTAAAATTTTTGTCAACAGGGGAAAAAAATCATAAAACAAACAACTTAAGTTCAACAGGTTATTTTTTGATAAAATTTTGATGTGTTATGCAGTAAGTGTTGGTTTACCAAAATGCACTTGTCAAAAGATTTCTGCGGCAAATTTGACCAGGGTCAGCAATATATTCTTCATAAGTCTCCAATATATCAATGATATTGCAAGGATCATATGATATGGAAAACCATTATAAGCAAAGATTGCATAATGATAATGATCCCTGTTTCTCCATCAGTTGTTAATACTTCAAATATATATAAAATGGTTGTATGTAACAACTCGTGAAGGGCCAGAGACAGAATTTTATTTGTTACACTTCTTTATTTCCAAATGAGAGTCATCTTCTGGTGAAGTAAGGATAAATTCATAAGCAATGTTCTCTTGTGGGCCCCTTCACATGGATATAAAAGTGTTGGATGACTAACTATAACTTATCTACCACAGCTCTGTACAGACACAGGATGTACTCTAGAAGTCCTGCCGGAAGCAATAGATGAGAGAGATAAATGGTGAGAGAGAGAGAGAGAGAGAGAGAGTGTGTGTGTCAAGGAAATCTGTGCTTGCGACACAACTTGATAAGGATGAGGATTTTCAAATAGATTGACAACTATCCAGATTTTGACGTGTTTAGCCCCTGTTTTTAGCCTCTGTTTTTAGCCCTTGTTTTTCATTTTGATTATCAAGTTGTAGTCCCCACAATATGCGTACATACACTCTCTGATATTATTAAGCAAATCATATAAACTCCAATAATTCAAATTTGGTTGGAAAAAAATGTCAGATTTTAAACAATCAGTTGGGATGTCAAACTAAAGCCTGAGTTAAAATTTCAGATAGTATCAATATGTTTATTGAAAATATTTTATGTATTCTAAAAGAAATGCTGTGGAAAGTTATTTGGTAAAAACTAAATAATCACATTTTACTTCAATAAGAAGGTAATAAATCATCAAAAATTGATCAACACCCATAAAAAAACAAAAAACAAACTAATATAAGTCTTTGAATATTTTACATCCCATCTCAATAACATCCAGTAATCTATTATCCATTGATTTTGTTCATTTTTTTATGTTTGCAGGTTCAATTTCTGTCATGGTGGTTTTAATTGCTTTCCATAAGTCTGCTTTACTGTTATATATATTGTTTGCAACCTTCATATAATTTCATCTTTACAACTGATCATAGATTTTCAATTGTATTCAGATTGATGGTGGTCATTCAACTATCTTCTCTCCTGTAACTCTTTATGCTTAAAGAATTCACAGGTAAGCTTAGATACATGAGAAGGAGCATTGTTTTGGATAAATATACACTTCACTTTGAAACTGCAAGAAAAGAATTTGTACCATACAAAGAAAATCTTGCCCATAAAATCACAATTGTTAGCTCCGTTTAGTTTAACACTTTCATTGACTTTAAATGATCTAATAATAGTTTGGTTGACAATTCTGGTCAATATCACCATACTACTATCTTCTGAAGTAAAGTTTGCGACTGTAGTTGAGAGCAACCAGAAGACTCCCTTTTCAATAGCTACTACACCGAGGTTGGCCAAATGGGTAGAGTGTTCGCCAATGGTCCAGGAGGCCTGGGTTCAATCCCACATTGCGTCATACCAAAGACTTTAAAAATGGTACTTGATACCTACTTGCTTAGCACTCAGCAATATAATGTATGTATCAAGGGTAAAGTGGAGCAATCCTGGGTAAGGAGTAGCAGCCTCCCCTACACTTCGGTGTAGTAGCTATTGAAAAGGGAGCCAACTTTACAACTTACTTACTATCTTTTTCTTGCCTCATTTTAGCCACTGGCACATCTGAATTGGATAAAATCTATCCTTTAACTCATCCATCAAGTCCATCAAATGTTACTCAAGATTTTTCCATGACAATTACTTTAAAAAAATGTCAATTTTCATGTATTTCTTGGTCCAATTTTGACACTAAAATATTTGTATTAGTGAGAGGAGGTTACCTAAAAGATTTTTCTTTACAGATCCCAATTTACAAAATATTCTACCCTTTTTATCCTTAACTCCCTCAATTGCAGCTTTTTCAAGAATCTGAATGCTGGTCAAAAGTGATTGTTTTGCTATAAGTTATTTTAATTTAGGTTTATTTTGAAGAAGCAAATTCTTAAAGCCTTTTTGTTTGTTTTGAGTTCTCAATTTAGTTATATTTTCAACAAACGTCTCTATCATTTGATGATCTCTGCTAAGCTTTTTTGATATCTTCAAACTGAACATTCCTTCATTCAATAAATTTGTTATTTTCTGTTTTTCAGCAGTTGTTAGAACCTTTCCTTTACTCATGTTTCAATATGGACAAAAGAGAAAATAGTTTTTATTAGATTTCAGAGATCTTAAGCTAATATTTGTCTTATCTGTATTCTAATTTCAGTCAGTCCATTTTTGTAAATTCCAAATATCTCAAAAATTAAGTATTAAAAATGGCATAAAATTTAGTTAAGTATTTTTTTAAAAGTTGAAATGAATTTTAAATTTGACAAATATTGGTTTGGAACTTTTTTTTATTGAGGTTTATTTGATTTGCATTATAATTTCAAATAGGCTGTAAACAACATTTTAGTTTTGGTTTGGTTTTATGGCATATCAACCATTGTAGGTCATTTAATAACAAACCCAGTTTATATAAGAATGAGTTTACAAATCATATATATATTTAATATGTATGTGTAAACAGGGTTAAGCATTAAATAGCCTACAATGGTCGATATACCATAAAACCAAACCAAACCAAATTATATACACTTAACTAATAGATACGTTTAAAGAGGATTTGACATTAAATAACCTACAATGGTTGATATGCCATAAAACCCAACCAAACCAAATCATGTATATTTGATATATATGTTAAAAAAGGATTTGGCATTTAATAACCTACAATGGTTGACAACCCATGAAAAGCAACCATACCAAATCATATATATTTAATATATATATATATATATATATATATTAAGAGGATTTGGCATTAAATGATCTACAATGGTTGATATGCCATAAAACCCAACCCAACCAAATCATATATATTTAATATATATGCATAAAGAGGACTTAGCATTAAATAACCTACAATCATTGACATTCCATAAAAAGGAACTATACCAAATCATATATATTTAATATATATGCATGAAGAAGATTTGGCATTAAATAACGTATAATGGTTGATATGACATAAAGCCTTTCCAAACCAAAGCATATATATTTAATGTATATGTATTTAGAGGATTTGGCATTAAATAACCTACAGGGTTTGATATGCCATAAAACCAAACCAAACTAAATTATATATATCTAATATATATGTATAAAGAGGATTTGGCATTAAATAACCTACAATGGTTGATATGCCATAAAACCCAACCAAACCAACCAAATAAGAGTTATCCTCAAAGACTGATTTGCCATTAACGCTTGATAACCAAATTTTTCCAACTAATTTTAATTTTAGCTTAGAAGATAAAAAAGTGTTTCATGCTTTTACCCTAATTATGACCACTGAAAATCCTTTTTTCAGTCATAAGGCAAGAAACAAGGATTTTAAAAACATCATCTTTTTATTCTGATATTCATATTTTAAATCTCATCCAACTATGTTTATATTGGGTACTAAAATATGAATGAAGGGATGGATGCTTTTCATTATATATTTGATCAATTGTGTGTCATTATAGGTTTTTCCATCCATGGCATCTTTTATAGTAATGAGAGTTACCTGTCAATCTCCAATCTTCTTTCATATACCTTATAAGGTCAACTGGGTGTCATGATGAATATTTACATACATTGCATCTCTCAGAATCCAATTTCCTACAAGGTCATAACCTATGAGGTCATCTTGTTATCATGCTGGGTATTTCCTTCCATCTCTCTATCTATCTCTCTATTGATCAACTGATTGATCAATCAATCTTAGTCTGCACATATCTATCTATCTATCTATCTATCTATCTATCTATCTGCTTCAGTCTTTTATATCTATCTATCTATCTATCTATCTATCTATCTATCTCGGTCTATTCACATCTATCTATCTATCTATCTATCTATCTATCTATCTATCTCAGTCTGTTCTTATCTATCTATCTATCTATCTATCTATCTATCTATCTATCTATCTATCTATCTCAGTCTGTTCATATCTATCTATCTATCAATCTATCTATCTATCTATCTCGGTCTATTCATATCTATCTATCTATCTATCTATCTCAGTCTGTTCATATCTATCTATCTGTCTATCTATGTTCATATGTATGTATGAATGTATGTATGTATGTCCATATCTATCTATCTATCTATCTATCTATCTATCTCAGTCTATTCATATCTATCTATCTATCTATCTATCTATCTATCTATCTATCTATCTATCTCAGTCTGTTCATATCTATCTATCTATCTATCTATCCCAGTCTGTTCATATCTATCTATCTGTCTATCTCCTGTATATAGTTTGTTGAGCCAACCAAATTCACCACTTGGATCTTTCCAGAGAAAGATGTTATGCAACAGACAAGGTTGTTTTTCTGAAGGTTCCAAGCCATAACATTGAGCCAGTGTGTGCAAGGATCACCCTTTGGTCTCTTCCTGTTTGCCATTTGGTGGTGAAATTCCAGTGTTAGATATTCTGGTGTAAGGCACAGTATATAGCTGTATTATAGACTCTTTTTTTTTTGCTACAAATGAAGAGTCAGGTGTTGTTGGAAAGAATCAAATCATATAACATGATCCATTGAAAAGGCTTCATCAGTTACTATGGATTTATTTTTAAAATAAAATCTTGATCCAATCTGTCATAGAAATGGATATTGGTCTCTAGAGAGATTTTTAATTTTAGACTTGAAAATAATAAGAAAATCAATTTTGTGATACAATAGTTTTTATTTTTCATTCATATTTCTTCACCATATTGATAACATTATGCAAATCATTTATAGTACTCAATGTAGACAAGTACGTTAACTAGTAGAGTAATGATTTTTCAGTCATATTTCTTAACCCTGTAGATAACATTATGCAAATTATTTATAGTACTCAATGTAGACAAGTACGTTAACTAGTAGAGTAATAATTTTTCAGTCATATTTCTTAACCCTGTAGGTAACATTATGCAAATTATTTATAGTACTCAATGTAGACAAGTACGTTAACTAGTAGAGTAATAATTTTTCAGTCATATTTCTTAACCCTGTAGATAACATTATGCAAATTATTTATAGTACTCAATGTAGACAAGTACGTTAACTAGTAGAGTAATAATTTTTCAGTCATATTTCTTAACCCTGTAGATAACATTATCATATTTACCAACCCCTCCGCTCGGGTAGGATATGACACAAGGTCATTTTTTAAGCGAAGTTTAACAGGTTTGAATTCAGAGTTTTCCTTCTCCTAGACTAGTTGCCTCACCAAGGCTGAAGAACCTAGTCTGCCCTACTATTTACCCATAGCTGGAGGGAGAATAACTGGATTCATACCTTTCCCAAGGGTATTAGTGCTATGTGAAATCCAATCAGTCTCGTCCAGGATTAGAACTCGTGTCGTCGTGTCCATTTCCTACGATGATAACCATTACACCACGGGCACCATTACACCACGGGTAGATAACATTATGCAAATTATTTATAGTACTCAATGTAGACAAATACGTTAACTAGTAGAGTAATAATTTTTCAGTCATATTTCCTAACCCTGTAGATAGTATTATGTGAATTATTTATAGTACTCAATATAGTCAAGCTAGTAGAATAATAATTGTTATAGCACTTGAGAGGTAAATAGAAGAAAATCTTCTCTGATAGCATTAACAAAAGCATTAACATTTATTGTAATAAAAAATATAGCATATAATAATAATAATAAGTATTTAATAAAATGATAATAAAATGTTAAGTATATAATAAAACATTTAAGAGAATAAGATATTGATTCATTTTATAACATTCACATATTATTGAAAGAATAATATGTTCGATGGATGTGGACATGACAGAAATAGATTAATAATAGGTTTAATGCTTTTATAAGTCATAAAATGTATAATATTTTTAATAGATATCGTCATATAACACGACCACTCTTGTGTGGGATTATTACTATGGAGAAAATAGTTGATAAAAGAAAATGAAATGCCTAATTTCATTTTAAAACGTTGGTCCAAGGAGGGAAAAATCCACCAGTCATCTTAGAAGCTTGGAGGGCCAAAAACAATTGATGTCAACTACAAACCAACAGGCTACTGTAGCACAAATTGCAGATAACATTAAGCAAAGCAAGGAAAAGAATGTGTCACAAAACACAGTACATCAATCTTTGTTGTATGGCCAGACTGAGAACCTATGGTAATTTTTGTTCTTGACTGAAATGGACATGCTGGTGTCAGAACTGAACCTTACATCAATGGAAGAATATCATCAAGTCAAATGAGTCTTGATTTCTCTTGAATAAAGGGGATAGCAGGGTACATGTATCTTGTAATGGTTCATAGGTAGTATATTTTTACCAAGGACAGATTTGGGAAACAAAGAAAAGGATTATATTATATTCTAAAATTAGACCTAACCAGACTGACCAAGGCCAACTCCCAATTCAAAATCCCTTAGAGTAATTAACAATTTAAGAAACAGGAAGTTACAAATGAGAGAGAGAGAGAGAGGGAGAAGAAAAAGAAAAAAAGAGTTAGAGAGAATAAGGAAGGGAGGTTTTAGAAAAAGATCCCACTGACAAGAAAAGTGGTCAGTAGCAGAGATGAAAGCATTAGGGGCACACACACACACACACACACACACACACACACACACACACACACACACACACACACACACAAAGGTATCAGTCTAAGAGGCTTTTCATCAAAGAGCCTGAGGACTGATAGATAAGTAAGTTTTCAGAATGTTATCAAGACTCTATATTTAAAAATTCATAACCATACCACATCTTTTGTAACCTGTTTCTCATTGAATGCTAATAATATATATATATACCCGTGGTGTAATGGTTATCATTGAAGGAAATGGACACGGCTACACGAGTTCAAGTCCTGGACGAGACTGATTGCATTTTACATTGCACTAATAATTTTGGGAAAGGTATGAATCCAATTATTCTCCCTCCAGCTATGAAATAAAATAGGAGAGCAGACTAGATTCTTCAGCCTTGGTGAGACAACTAGTCTAGGAGAAGGAAAACTCTGAATTCAAACCTGTTAAACTCTGCTTAAAAAATTGACCTCATGTCATATCCTGCCCGATCAGAGGGGTCGGTAAATATGTATATATAAGACATTTTTGTTGCAACTCAATCCTCTTTGTTACTTTTACTGTCTGTTTCTTTTATTGATACTTAATTTTACCTGAAAATTTCCTTTTGCTTCCTTTCAATATGAACTAGGTAAGCATACCCTTCTATAACTTCTATGCAACCCAACAATGATGTAATTATCATGGGGTACCTATAGCACTAGCTATGGGAAAACTACAAACTTATGATAGTTGTGATAACTTGGGACAATGTTCTGCTGGAAAACATTGGGTACTATTATTCATTTAGAGGATACATTATCACATACTATCTACCTTATTATTATTAAAGATAGCAGTGTTCTATAATGATAATGGTATTTATGATAACAATAGTATCCAAGATGATAATGGTATCTTTTAGCAGGATATTGCATCTTGCCACACTGCATAAATTGTACAGAAATTGCTTCAGAAACATAAATTCATTGATATATTTGTTTAATAATTCCCAATTGAGATAATTTGCAATGCATTTCTTTTGTACAAATCATTCTATGCAAGGTTTTAATATTTATCATATCCTTATACAACATCTACAACTGCTCTGTATGGACACAGGATGTAGTCTTGCAGACCTACCAGAAGAGATGGAAGAGAGAGAGAGAAATGGTGAAAGAGAGTTAGGAAAATTGGTGCTAACAGCATGATATGAGGATGATAATGATGATATCATTATACAGAGTGAGCATAAAACTACTGCTTGATGAAAATATTTTTTTTATCACCAGCAGAATCTTTGTGCACCATTCCCACTGCAAGATGGCACTTATTCAACATCAACATATTTTATTTGCTCAACATGATATATAAATCCTTGATTTCAAGTAGTTATAACATTAAAACTAATTGGACTATGATTATCAATATGGTGACCTCACATGCATCAATTCAAAATATTTTAGCACCAGCAGAATCACTGTGCACCATTCTCACTGAATGAAGGCAATGCAATTCAGAGTTTTCCTTCTCCTAGACTAGTTGTCTCACCAAGGCTGAAGAACCTAGTCTGCCCTCCTATTTTACCCATAGCTGGAGGGAGAATAATTGGATTCATACCTTTCCCAAAATTATTAGTGCAATGTAAAATGCAATGCTCACCCAACAGCAACATATTTTTTGCTCAATATATATATTCATGATATATAAATCCTTGATTTCAAGTAGTCATAACATGAAAACTTATTGGAATATGTTTCTGAATATGGTGACATCACATGCATTAACTCAAAATATTTCTTTTATCACAAGCAGAATCACTGTGCACCATTCCCACTGAATGAAAGCAATGCAATTCAAGATGATGCTCACCCCACAACAACATGTTTTTTGCTTAACATATATATTCATGATATATAAATCCTTGATTTCAAGTAGTCATAACATGAAAACTTATAGGAATATCTTTATAAATATGGTGACATCACATGCATTAACTCAAACTATTTCTTTTATCACAAGCAGAATCCACTGCAAGATGGCACTCATTCAACATCAACATATTTTATTTGCTCAACATGATATATAAATCCTTGATTTCAAGTAGTTATAACATTAAAACTAATTGGAATATGTTTATGAATATAGTGACATCACATGCATTAACTTAAAATATTTCTTTTATCACCAGCAGAATGTCTGTGCACCATTTCCCCAGCAAGAAGGCAGTGAAATCTGAGATGGCTCTCATACCCTTGACTAAGTGATTTTGTGCCCACACTGAATGTATTTATCTAACCCATTTACACGAGCAGGATGGCGTTTTTTTTTTTGTTGAATGTATTAGTAGTTTTTTATTTGTTTTATTTATTTCTTCCCTCTGTAAAATAAGAGGCCTTGTTAAAATAAAATTATATTAAATTCCTTGTTTTGCTTTAAATCTCCAGAAGATTTATTTACATATTCAATTATATGGCCCTCCTTCATGACACTGCAGAGCTGTTTGGTCCTCTCTCTTGAAAAGGTTGTTGAGCCCTGCCTCAAAACAATTGTCATACCAAGGTTAAAGAACCCAGTGTGTCCTTATATTTACTCATTGCTGGAGGGAGAGCAATGGGATCATACTTTTCCCAATTGTATTAGTGCTTTGAGAAATGCAAACAGCCTCATCCATGATTTGAACTTGGGTTGCCATGTCAATTTCCTACATTGGTACGCCATGAATTAAATCGTTAAAGAGCCCAGTCTGTCCTACTACTTACCCATAGGTTGAGGGAGAATTGTTAGAGTAGTATAAGCATTGTGTGAAATGTAAACAACCTTGTCCAGGATTTGATATTTGGGTTGCCTTGTCAATTTCCTACATTGGTACACCACTAATTAAATGGTTTGATGTATCAGTTTCAATATATTTCCTCAGTAATGTTATGGGGGTGTTACATAAACAGGCAGGGTGTTAATAAGATATGTTGTACTAGGGGTGCTTGAAAAATAATGACATCTATTTTTACTACATAAGCCACAATAGAAACAGACAACACAATAACATCATTGAATAGAGAAATTTTTCAGCTACAAACAGTTCCCATCATTGGCTCTGCATTTTTTCATGTTACTCTCTTTAGATGGTCACTCCAAAAGCAATACCTCCTAGCCATTGACAATAGAAACGGATGTTAGCAGTATGGCAGTAGAAGTGGAACCTTCCCTCCCATAACCCAAGATTTTTTGCCTTGGCAGCAGAGTGGCAGTATGGTAAAATGACATCTGAGATGAAAGCAGGGGAGTGTCATTGTATTTCACTCTATGCAGAGGAAATTGCCTCATCAATATTCATTGATACTTGCTAATGTTTATGTGAACCAAACAATATTTGTGAGCACAATCGATAAAGCATTTTAACTGTGATGACAGCTACAGCTGTCATAACATGAAATAAAGAGCACTTTGATCAACTTATTTGCATAAACCAGCCTGGTGAAGGATCAACTCTATGGACAATACCATAATCTCTGCAGTCAAAATATAGGTCACCTTTACTGGTAAAAAGTTTTACAAGCATAGTATGCAGGCTTTTGTTCATTGTTAATTGGTGAAAATGCAGAGCCAATAGATATGATTAGGTAGGAAAAATTTTGTCTTTTCTGGCTGAAAATTTGCTCTATCCAATGGCAGTATCTGAATTCCTTTATCTGTTGTAGTTTCCATGGAAATAAATTGGAAGCTTTACTTATAAAATGGCCCCATAACTTGTTTTTATTCATTTTCAAATATTCAACACCTTTTATTCTTCCATCTTTGTGTTTATAGGTTTCTGTAATTGCAATTTGTGTACAACATTGTAGCTATATCGTGAACTTTGTTAGTGTTTTTATAACATTAGGTAAATATAATAGGACTTAGTATTATCTATTGTATTGTTATTTCCAATCCCAGTGAATTCAGTACATTTATTCCATTTGTAACGAGTATATTTATAGAATTATTTGTATAAAGATCACAGCATGAAAAAGTCTCACATTAGTTTCATTTTTAGGTTTTAAAAAATGCTAGAATGACTGGGATGGTTTGGGGAAAAATTATTGATGGACTCTTAGGTTTCAGCCAACACAATCAACTGTTATTGATTACAGTTGAGCCAATTGATTAGTAATCAAGGGTACAAGTGGTAGCAAATGGAGTCATGTTGTGAACAAAGTCTGAAATCTTTGTTAATTTAATAGAGAGATGATTAAAATTACAAGATTCGGAAAAGAGTCAAAAAAAGAGAAATATTTCAGGAACAAAAAAAAGAAAGGCTAAAGACAACCCCAAAACAAACAATTTTAGGATAAATAATAAATATTATGCACCAAAGAGGTATTTTACCTGATGTAATGCTTTGCAAGTTAGCCTACTAAACAGTTACTAATGTATCTGATACTCACTGGGTGCCCTAAACTTCAGGCCTCATACCACAACTAAGCCAAGGTTAGTAAATATCTATATGGTATATCAAAGGTAAAATAAAGTAATGATATTGGTTAGGTTTTATGGCATATCAACTCTTGTAGGTTATTTACTACCAAATCCTCTTTATACATATATATTAAATATATATGATTTGGTTTAGTTGGGTTTTATGGCATATCAACTCTTGTAGGTTATTTAATGCCAAATCCTCTTTATACATATGTATTAAATATATATGATTTGGTTTGGTTGGGTTTTATGGCATATCAACTCTTGTAGGTTATTTAATGCCAAATCCTCTATGTATATAAACATTAAATATATATGATTTGGTTGGGTTGGGTTTTATGCCATATCAACCATTGTTGGTTATTTAATGCCAAATCCTCTTTATACATATATATTAAATATATATGATTTAGTTTAGTTGGGTTTTATGGCATCTCAACTCTTGTAGGTTATTTAATGCCAAATCCTCTTTATACATATGTATTAAATATATATGATTTGGTTTAGTTGGGTTTTATGGCTTATCAACTCTTGTAGGTTATTTAATACCAAATCCTGTTCATATATATATATATATATATATATATATATATATATATATATATATATATATGTATATATATATATATATATATATATATATATGATTTGTAAACTACCAGTTTGGAGGTAACATTATTTTAAAATGAGCCAGACCTCATATTTTTGCACACAGCGCTTCAAGTATTGCAATTAGTAAGTAAAGTTGGCGACCTTAGTGGAGGGTGACCCAAAGGCTCCCTTTTTCAATAGCTATAACATGTACGTGTAGGGGAGGGCACTACTCCATTCCCAGGATTGTTCCACTTCACACTTGATCCTCACCTTATAGTGCTGAGTGCTAAGCAAGGCAGCATTAAGTACCATTTTTTGAGTCTTTGTTATGACTCGACCTGGGACTGAAACCCAGTCTCCCGGATCATTGGTGAATACTCCACTCATTAAGCCAATGGCCTGGTTAATTAAACACTAGTAATTCTATTCAACATAAATGATTTCAGGTTTAGTAAATGATTAAAAAGTTCTATTTGATCAATAGATTGGACTCTAATAGATACTACCACTCTGAGTCAGAGTGAACCTGGGAGTAATGGCTATGAACGGTTACTCTACTTTCCCCAAACCTGAAGGACTGGAAATAAACTTATGATCACACACACACACACACACACACACACACACACACACACACACACACACACACACACACACAAATTAAAATACATTGTAAATTAAGGAATCTAGAGTTGCATCCCTACCCACATTTATTATCGGGATGCTGTTTCACAACTAGTAGCTTTTTATGAGGGGGAGTTGTTAGCCCTATGTTCCTTGGTTTTGAATTAAGCTTTTATCCTTCTCCTTGACCTGTTGCCCTTCTATTTACCCTTAGTTGGTGAGAAGAGAGGTTTAGTCTAAGTTTAGTTTCTTTGTTTTAATGATGGGTCATTTAATGCCAAAGCCATCCTTGTAGAACAACAGTAGTGATACTATCTAACCCATAGCTGTGGGAATAAAAGGGTTCATGCCTTTGTCTGAAAGTGAACTTTACAGCATGACTTGTGAACTTGCTTACTATCATGTTGCAGTCCGGTTTGTTAACCAGTACACCGGAAAAAGAGAGGTATTTATGTCTTTGTCAAAGCGAAATGCAAACTTCTGCATCTAGGGTTTGAACTCGGATATTTAAAGATTCATAACTATGGAATGGTTTTTGTTGTAGGATTAAGTGACCCAAGAAAACCTAAATTCAAACCAACAGGACTCCACTAAAAAACTGACCTTGTGTCACATCCTGCCCATAGTGCAGGGGTTGAGTAAATACATAGAGGCTAAATTTATACTTAAAATATAAAATAAACAATGAAAAGTAAAGACCAAAATTGTATTTTAACAGATAAAAATTAATACACTTCAAAATCAGAATCTGCTTGGTCATAATATTTCCATTTAAAATTTTAAAAATACAAGTACCATGTGTAATATTTAGGAGGAAGATTAATTTTATTTTTTTGTAAATCCATTAAGTCTTATTTCTAATTACTTTCCTACAAAAAGTGTTGAGATTAGAAAAGAAATTTGATTAAATTAATGTCTTTCATTCAAATAGTTAGATAAAAACAAGATTTTATTGTTTGTTTGTTTGTTTGTGTTTTATGGCATATCAACCCATGTAGGTTATTTAATGCCAAATCCCTTTTTATACAGGTAAACAGTTCTATTTCAAACAATTCAGTTTAGCATAAGTATGCAGTTTGTCAAAAACATTTCTATTTCAAGCAATTGAGTTTAGTCAAACTGTTCTAATTCAAACAATTTAGTTTAGTATAGTATAATTTGTTTACACAAAGTTAAATATCAAAACAGTTCTATTTCAAATAATTAAATTCAGTGTAGTACAGTTTCAATGTCAAAATCAGTTCTGTTTCAAGCAATTCAGTTTAATGTAAGTAAAGTTTCAATGTCAAAAACAGTTCTCATAAGTGCAGTTTTAACATCAAAAACAGCTCTATTTCAAACAATTCAGTTTAGCATAAGTACTCAATTAACATGTCAAAACAGTTCTATTACAATTAATTTAGTTTAGCATAAGTACACAGTTTACTTCTCTTTGACCCATAGATATGGCCCTATTAGGTTCTACCACTTTGGGCCAGAGTGGACCAGGGAGTGATGGCAGTAAGGGGGTATTCTGCATACCCCAAAACTCCAGCATTATTGAAGCCTCACCATCAGATTGTTTAATGTCATATCTAGGACACTTGTTGGGTGGGGGTTTTATCCCTCTGCAGAGGTGCAGTCAGTGTATTCTACATCCTCAGCTGACTGGACAATCAAGATTTTAATTGCTATCCATGACAGAACCTAAAATCTATTTTATCCTTTATATTTTTTAAATGGCAGGCAACTGAAACAAAGAAAAACATTGTGTGGTTATAATGCTAACCTTCCAGCTTATTTATGTGGTTCTAAACCACATCACTTCCAAGTCATTGATTTCATATAAATTTGTTCATTTAGGTGTGACAGATTACATGGGGGGGGGGACAGACAAACAAATTTAGTGACAGAAGCTTTTATCAGCATCTGCAGTTTAGTTATTCTTATACCACTTTCTTTTGCTAGAAACAAAAAAAACTTATCAATAGTATACAGATATTCTTACAATTATCTGGATCTTAATGCTTTTTTTTTTTTGGTAAATATGCTTAATGTTTTTTTTATGTTTCAGATAATGTTTTTTTCCCTGTGTTGAGTGAAATTTAATATGGCTAAAAGTAAAGTTGTTAAACAAGAAAAAGTAAAGAGTTTGAGAAGCATGAAAATTTGATAAGATTCATTGTTTTCCTTTATATTGAAAAATAATAATCTCTGTCATCTGTGACTTTGGATTAAGTTATCTCATTTAACATCACAGGGTTATCCCTCCATTTTACTAAAAGAGATAGGATCAGAATCAACCTCTGATATTTGAGGTGTCCCAGAAAATATAAGCTGAGCAGAGCTGAGCTATTTTTGTCACCACTTCTTCATACATATGAGGAGATCTGAATTAAGGGATTTCAATGAGTTAATACTTTGTAATTATCAAAAATAAAAAGGAAAGAAAGAAATGAACTGTTAAATACAAAAATAAAGATCTAATCCTTATCCTTTCATTTCATATAAATATTGAGTTGGATCATTGAATAATGTGCCTCAATGATATGATAAAACCAGGAGAGCTAGAATCCCTATTGTAGTCTGACATATTCAATCTTGTTCTGGCAACTCCAGCAACAACATATGTATATATAATAATTCAGTGTATATATAATGTGTATATATAATAATTCAATGTATATATAATATGTATATATATATATATATATATATATATATATATATATATATATATATATAATTCAATGTATATATAATGTGTATATAAGATCAAAGTATATATAATGTGTATATATCGTCATTCAAAGTATATGTAATGATTTTTTTTGGTTTGGTTTGATTTTATGGCATATCAACCATTGTAGGTTATTTAATACTGAATCCATTTTTATACATATAATCAGTTCTGTTTCAAACAATTCAGTTTAATATAAGTACACAGTTTAAATATAAAAAACAGTTCTATTTCAAACTATTCAGTTTAGCATAAGTACACCGTTTAAATGATAATTTCAAACAATTCGGTTTAGCATAAGCACACAGTTTAGTTCTATTTAACCTATAGATAGGACCCTACTGGGTGCTACCACTGGAAGTGATAGCAATAAAGGAGTACTCCACATTCCTCAAAGCTCTAGCATTACTGGAACCTCACCATTAGATTGTTTAGTGTCATATCCAGGACACTTGTTGGAGGAGTCTTACCACTCTGTAGAGATGCAGTTAGTGTATTCTGCAGCTCTAACCAACTGGGCCATATATGTAATGAGTATATATAATCATTCACGGTATATATAATATGTATATATAATTATTTACTATAATCTTGGTTACTACCTATATATATTTAATCTCGATTGAAATTTAGAGTGCAGCAATTCTCTATCCAATTAGCATATGAATACCAAAGATTGTTTACATTTTCTGTCCAGTAATAAGTTCAGTAATGTCTCATAATAGTTTTTACATTTATATTTAAATTTCATATGATAAATGTAATAACTATTATGGGACAGAAGTATTATTATTATTACTATCTCTGCCCCATAATAGTGATTTCATTTGCATATAAATTTCATATGATAAATGTAATAACTATAATGGGACAGTATTATTATTATTACTACTATCTCTGTCCCGTAAGAGTTGCTTCATTTACATATAAATTTTATGTATTAAATATGACAACTATTATGGGACAGAGGTATTATTATTATTACTACTATCTCTGTCCCGTAAGAGTTGCTTCATTTACATATAAATTTTATGTATTAAATATGACAACTATTATGGGACAGAGGTATTATTATTATTACTACTATCTCTGTCCCATAAGAGTTGCTTCATTTACATATAAATTTTATGTATTAAATATGACAACTATTATGGGACAGAGGTATTATTATTCTTACTACTATCTCTGTCCCGTAAGAGTTGCTTCATTTACATATAAATTTTATGCATTAAATATGACAACTATTATGGGACAGAGGTATTATTATTATTACTACTATCTCTGTCCCATAAGAGTTGCTTCATTTACATATAAATTTTATGTATTAAATATGACAACTATTATGGGACAGAGGTATTATTATTATTACTACTATCTCTGTCCCGTAAGAGTTGCTTCATTTACATATAAATTTTATGCATTAAATATGACAACTATTATGGGACAGAGGTATTATTATTATTACTACTATCTCTGTCCCATAAGAGTTGCTTCATTTACATATAAATTTTATGTATTAAATATGACAACTATTATGGGACAGAGGTATTATTATTATTACTACTATCTCTGTCCCGTAAGAGTTGCTTCATTTACATATAAATTTTATGCATTAAATATGACAACTATTATGGGACAGAGGTATTATTATTATTACTACTATCTCTGTCCCATAAGAGTTGCTTCATTTACATATAAATTTTATGTATTAAATATGACAACTATTATGGGACAGAGGTATTATTATTATTACTACTATCTCTGTCCCGTAAGAGTTGCTTCATTTACATATAAATTTTATGTATTAAATATGACAACTATTATGGGACAGAGGTATTATTATTATTACTACTATCTCTGTCCCGTAAGAGTTGCTTCATTTACATATAAATTTTATGTATTAAATATGACAACTATTATGGGACAGAGGTATTATTATTATTACTACTATCTCTGTCCCGTAAGAGTTGCTTCATTTACATATAAATTTTATGCATTAAATATGACAACTATTATGGGACAGAGGTATTATTATTATTACTACTATCTCTGTCCCGTAAGAGTTGCTTCATTTACATATAAATTTTATGCATTAAATATGACAACTGTTATGGGACAGAGGTATTATTATTATTACTACTATCTCTGTCCCGTAAGAGTTGCTTCATTTACATATAAATTTTATGCATTAAATATGACAACTATTATGGGACAGAGGTATTATTAT
>CAUZXS010001266.1:7500-100927 GCA_963585895.1 Sepioteuthis lessoniana | reverse complement strand
TACAAAAAAAGAACAAAAAAATGAGTGAGAGTTGATATTTGATTTATCCAGTCCCCAAACAAAACTTTGAATAATATGTTTCACTGTCTGAAGCATAAATGGAAATAACGGCACTGATGTTGCTTGAAGGTTATTGAAGAAGAGCTGTAATGTTTTGAACATGAACAAGATTTCTGGGAAATTCTCTTGCTCTATCTCTTTCTCATATTACCAAATCTGTTATTAAAAATATACAATATGTCATTTAAAATTATCTATGCTTTGTTATCTCACAAATTTTAAATTTCTTGTCTATTTAAGTGTAGACACATGAAAATATAGTGTCTATGGTATTTATATTGCTTCCTATCCTATTATGGTAATATTTCTAATCCTTTCCTTTTTTATATATTATTTTATTATATCTTTAGTTTTATATATATATATATATATATATATATATATAAAGTAAAGTCGGCAAACTTCGTCAAAGGTCACCCGAAGGCTCCCTTTTCAATAGCTACTACACCGAGTTGTTGGGTAGGGTGCTACTCTATTTCCTGGATTACTCCACTTTACCCTTGATCCTTACCTTATAATGATGTTAAGCAAGGTGGTGTCAAGTACCATTTTTTGAGTCTTTAGTATGACTCGACCTGGGATTGAACCCCGGTCTCCTGACCCTTGGTGAACACTCTACTCATTAGGCTGGTGTATTATATTATATTATAACAGTGTTGGTTGTCACTAAATCATCTTGTGGGTTTGTGTCGAACCAAGTGCAATATAATATGGAGAGTGCTCAATATCTAGGATAGAGCTATTATATAATAATAATAAATAAATATATATTAGATATATATATTCAATTCATGGAATTTTGACTGTTACCCCTGGGTTTCATGGAGTTTTTTGCAAAACAACAATCATCAGGCAGTTTTCATTTTCTTAACTGCCTGATGATTTTTGTTTTGCAAAAAACTCCATGAAACCCAAGGATTGCGGTCTAAATTCCATGAATTAAATATATATATCTAATATATATATATATATATATATATATATATAGCCTTGGTCGAGTGACTGGTCTGAATTCAAAACCTGATGAATGTTGTTTAGAAGAAGTTATGTCACATTGGTGCACCATTCTTCTGTGATCAGCTCATCCAAAAAGTGTGTCTAGTCCTGCACAATCCTTCACCATGATATACAAATCACCTATGTAAATCATGCAACTGTTCACATCTTTAACTGAAATGATGAGTGGAAGTCATTGGAAGAGTCCATCAGATATACTTGGAGTGCAAGTGTTCCAAAACCCAACATTCCTACTAATATATGATCTATAATCAGAAAACATCACTGAGAAACATTAACCCCATATTTTTCATTGATAATTATACTTAATTTATTGCATAAGAAAATAATTAATAAAAATTACCTGCAGTTTGAATTCTTTTCATAAGCTAAAAATGTATAAATATCTTAATACGTTAAACAATGCACCAAAATATGTTGTTGCTTTTAAAGTGTGTCCTGAGCACTAGAAACTACTGTTTTATATATTGATGTTTTAAGGTTTTCATAAATGTTCTTTTCTTTTCCACTTTATTGTAAGTTCATTGCTCTTTCTTTGACAGGTTCATTCTGTTTTTGGTTGGGTGAAGTGATGGTGTCAGTAGAAATCAGCTCACTTGTCTGGGTGTCTCTTTACTGCTGTTTTCTCCTCTCTCTCCATGTTTTTGTAATCTTTCAGCCCGGTCCATCTGCATTGTCCCAATAGAACAAGATTTCATTTTTCATCCATTGTTTTTACTTGAGATTTTTGAGCAGGTGGCCTTCTGCGTCACCTGAATGCAGGGTTTGTATGAACTTTGTGCAGAAATTAGGGTTTAATTTATTTTTTTGTAAAACTTGAAAGCTCTTAAACCACTTGATCATGACAGGTGCTTCCTTTCTCTTTTGAAAATTGTGAAAAGGGTTTGAACATGTGTGTGTGTGTGTGTATATATATATATATATATATATATATGTTTGTGTGTGTTTAAGTTTTTGTCATTTGAGTTCAGTCTAGTAACATGCTATCAATTGTTTTTTACAACCTTTCATTTCTCATTTGATCTTTTTTTCTGGAGGTTTCAATTTCAAAGAGTAAAAAATATCTTTGTATTTTGTCTGTAACTTCAAAGATGATGAGTGGACAATGTGCACAAAAAAAACTCTTAAGAAACAATTACTCAAAAAATGTAATTATGAGCATAAATGAATGTGATTCCCTAACCTCTTTGCATGAAATAACCAAGGACAAGACATACTATTAAAATCAATCCATCAATTTACCAACAGTTTAATGACACTTACCTCCTTTAAAAGAAATGATTTTGATACTCTATTCCCAGTATTTTTTTCTTTTCTAGAATGCATTCAGGATGCTATTGAGAAGGATAATATGCTAACTTTGTAGTATATTTTCTTCTATTGTCTCTAATCAATGACCTTTCAGGATGGATTTCAGCTTTGAAGACAAAAAATTCCAAGAAGTAAGAGAGTCGGTTGGTTGCGCAAATGTGACACAAATTTTACAGCAGCATTGATGCATCATGAGTTTTTTCTTGTAAACTTGTGTAGAATGAACTTTAATGTATTTCTAACTTTTTTGTTCAGTCAGACAACAAGTTTCTATTGATCACTGCTCGCACTTTCTTCATGAGGTCATTGTCCGTTGTCATGGAAGCTTGTCCAAGTTTTGGATCACCTTTAGTGGATGTTGTTTCTGATTTGAAATGCTGGTACCACTCATCAGATTGTCTATGTCTCTAGCAATTCTTCTTATTAGCCTGTTGTAATACGACAAAATTTTCTCTTAAGAAGCAGATTTTTACTCCGTTTTGCTTTTCAGTTGTTTAACTTGAGAGAAAAAAATGATAAATGATCAGCATACATGTTCAATCAAGCACATGTAGCTCAGCTCTAACCCACATGGTATTAATACAGTTCTTTCTTTTTCACAAAAGGTCAAAGTTGCTACTGCATACCATTTCAGTCTAAATTGTCTCATCAGTACACTGGTTTAGATTTTTTATTTCTTTTTTGTTTACACCTCGTACATATAAAGATAACAAGATACATATCCTGAACATTAACAAATTTATACTGATGGATCAAAAGATGGAGACAGGGTAGGTTACATGGCCATCTATAAAAAAATAAAATTAAAGAAATGACTCCCAGATGGGGCTTCTGTGTATAGCACAGAATTATCTGCCATTGACTTAGTGCTAGATATCATAATGTTCAATGAGCACCAAAAATACCTCATCCTCACAGACTCTTTGCCAGTACTCACATCATTAAAGAAAAATAAGTGACTTGTCCTCTGACTATAAAATTGCTAAATAGGTAAACTCCTTATCAGTGAATAAGGACATAATCTTCTACTTGATCCCAACCTATATCAGTATCCATGGGAATGACAGAGCCAATAAAGCAGCAAAGGAATTATTACAACTAAGCCCTTCAACAGGAAAAATTCCTTACACAGACCTAAAACCAAAAGAAAATACATGTATCCTCAGAAAGTGGCAGGAGTTATGGAGCTCCAAGTGACACAAACCATTGGAGTAAAAAGTCCCAAAAGAAGAATGTCAAGAAGAGAAAAAGTGGTAAATTTTGACCTTGTGTCAAGTCGTGTCTGGTGGAAGGCAGCGACTAATAAGAGTAAAAGTGGTAATGTCTAGACTCCAAATAGGACACACCCTCTCCACTCACATACCTTTTGAAAGGTGAAGAAGCACCAATCTATATACCATGCCAAGAGCATTATACAGTGAATCATATACTGACAAGCTGTATAGACCTTACACAGAACCACCTGAGACACTACCAGGAGAGTAATCTAAAGACAATCTTTGATGAATATAATCCAGATAATCTTTTTGGGTTCCTTAAGGCAATGAAATTATGCAATAAGATATAATCAAAAAAATTTCTCTGAAACATGTATAACATATAAATATGTACAAATTCTTAATTGGAGGGATAATACTCTCATATTTTTAACAGCTCAAAAATAGTTAATAATTATATATATTTGTCTTCTATATTTTATTTCTATTTATATATATCTATCATATTTTATCTAGAACTTTCACCCACTATAACACATCAATTGTACTTCATTTCAGTATTGAATAACCTACAAGGGGTTGATATACTATAAAACCTATCAATCAATCAACAATTCATGTGTTAATAATCAATGATGGTAATTCTAAAAAAAAGCACATTTCTTGATAATCAATATTTGATTAATTTCTATTAAGATGTTACTGATTTTCTAAATATTTTTTTATGTTTTTACAATATTTTCAACACTATAAATAAGGTTATTTTTTTGTAATATATATATATATATATATATATATATATATATATATATATATATATATATATATACCTGCACAAAAGTTAAGCACTACCAGTTTTTTTCTACTAAATTCAAAATTGACTAGAATCACAAAATGCAATTGTAGATTTTTACCAAGATTACTTAAAATTGATGTCTTACAATTTTGAATAGAGTTAAAGGAAAAAAAAACATGATATGATGCAGAAAATGTATATTTTAATAGCAACTGTAAATAAAGGTAATTCATGATGCAATATTGTCAGAAACAAGTCTGCTTCTGCACACTTATCAATATACTGCACATAATTACAATTATCAAAAAACAAAAACACAACCCTCATTTTCTTGCGTTTTTCTATACAAAGATGTCAGTATTTGTTGTAGCCACCATTCTCACAAATGATACTTTTCAAACTCCACTTCAAGCCATTTATTAATCTTCTGCTTTGTATGTAGGGAATATTCAATCATTATTACTGGACTGTCTGTACAACTATTTAAGCCGGAAGAACTCTAGGTTGCACAAAAAAAAATTGTCCCACAAATGTTCTATAAAGTTAAAATCAGGTCTTCTTGTGGCCAATGAACAAGTATCAATGTTATTACACTACAATTATTCCTTAACTGTACATACTCTATAGGGTGAGGCATTGTCCACCATGATGAGTGGAAATGATGCCGTTCCTTTAGTATGTCATATTCAAGCTCTACCATCAATCACTTGCAATAGAAACCGACTCTTGTCAAACTATTGAACATTCTTCAATAAATAGATGTTCCAACCAATTCTACCATTGCAGCACTGTAAACATTCCTGCATATATCTCATGAGGAGTGGTCATTAGGTAGAACATTGTAATGCAAGACCACCAACCTTTTGCTGCCTTTTACCTGTGTTGAGCAATACTCAGGAGTTGATATGCCATTGGTCTCAAAGAAAGCAACTTGCTGAATTTCTTTCTATTCTAGCAAACATAGATTTATTCTTTATATTATCTGTTGTTGTATGCTTTTGTACAAGATGACCGATTTTCAATGATCTTGTGGTATTGATTATAACCAATACTTCTCATTATTTCATTATATTTGAGTTTAGATTTGAAAACTTAGGTTTTATTTAGGCAGAGTCACATAACAGAATTCTTCTTTAAAGTTAATCTGAATTTATTTTACATGACTATACTGTATACTGGCAAATATCATAAGGTATGCACAAAACGTGGTTGGTTGGGTTTTATGGCATATCAACCTTTGTGAGTTATTTAATGCCAAATTCATTTTTATACAAATAATGTTTTATTTCAAACAATTCAGTTTACCATGAGTACACAGTTTAATTTTCAAAAATATTTCTGTTTTAAACTATTCAATTCAGTCAAACAGTTCTAATTCAAACAATTCAGTTTTGCATTAGTACAGTTTTAATGTTGAAAACAGTTCCTCTTCAAACAATTCTGTTTAACATAAGTACACAGTTTAAAGGTCAAAACAGTTCTATTTCAAGCAATTCATTTTAGCATAAGTTTAGTTCTATTTAACCCATAGATAGGACCCTATAAGGTGCTATCACTCTAGGCCTGAGTGGAACTGGGAGTGATGGAAATGAAGGGATGCTCTGCATTCCTCAAAGCTCCAGCATCACTGGAACCACACCATCAGATTGTATTGTGTCATAACCAGGACACTCGTTGGGGGAGGGTCTTACCCCACTGCAGAGGTGCAGTCAGTGTATTCTACAGTCCTAGCCGACTGGGCAACATGGTTGTGCTTTGCACCTTAGGTATTATAACCATGCAAATAGCACGACAAATTTTCTTAAATTATTTTGTTATAAAATTATTTGATGTTACATTAGTTAGTGCTTAACTTTTGAGGATGTGTGTATATAACAAATAGATTTTTAAGAAATACAATGAAGTGAAAGTGAAATGAAACAAAATTGGTTGAATGAGTGTTTCTTATAATCTATTTGATTTTGGGTTGCCAGTATTTCCACTTCATGGCATCTCTCTATAGGTGTTACTTGATGGTGCCTATCTATTCTTCAAATAACATCTGATATCTTATGCTAGGTTACATGGTACCAGTAGCAAGGAACTTCACCTGACCAATCATTGTTTCTTAAAATTTTGAAAAATGATGTCCATCTAATTTATTAAAATTCCATTATCATCATCTATGGTAAAATTTCATATAGATATAATTAGGTTTGATGATTCAAGTAAAAGATGTCTTAGATATGTTCTTTTTTTTACCATAAAAATTTATTATCAGAATTATCCCTTGAATTCATTGTTTGAATTTGGAAAATAGAAAGGATCAAATTGAAAAAAAAAGGCTGATTCAACATTCAGCAGTAAATTAATGCTATTATAAACAAAAGGGGATCAGAAGAGGAGGAGGAGGGTAGTTTCTTTTGCCTGATTTTTCAAGAAAGGTTACACAAACACCTTATATACTGTAATCTTTTCTTCAGGGAGGGCCAAGCCAAATAACCTTATTAATAGATTAGTTAGATGGACAACTGTCTACAAAAAAAAACAGGTATGGAAGAAATTTAATGTCCATTACATTTAGTTCTGATATCTTTTTGCTTTCTATTGTACTTATTGGGTCCCTCAAACCTATCCTTCAAATCAAAGCCATAGAGGTTAGGCAGGTGATCAGTGAGAATCTATTTGATCTTGGTTGTAAGTAGACAGAAGGTTAACAGCTGGTTTAGGCACCCAACCATTCATTAATGGGGGAATCCAAAATCCTTTGTTACTTCCTGATCTTATCATTCTGCGAATGTTCTCAAAACTTTTAACGTGCTTGCATCATTCATTTTTTCCTCCAAAATATAGCTAGGTTTTGTAACATTTAAGAATAAGGATAGGCATTTTTATTAGTATTTTATTATTATTGTTATATTTCTTGCTAGAAGATGGAGTCCAAGTGATAGCAAGTCTACTCAAGTCATCAGAACTTTTCTCAGTATTCTGGGTGATCTTAGTAATGTAGTTTGGATGGTCTTGGCTTATCCTCTGATTTTCAGCTCTTCCAGTCACATTATCAAGCTTTTGGGGACTGTTCTTAGTACACCAATTATAATTGGTATTACTGTCAACCTCATATTCTATAACTTTTTTAGTTCTCTGGCTTGGACCAACTACTTGATTTCTTTTCATTTGCTTTGAGTTTCACTGTGGTCCACTTGGATAGCAAATGTTCCATTATATAATTAAGGTAATGATTTTTTCATATTGATCATTTTTCGTTAATTATATTTTATTATTTAGTTTGGTAAGTCTTTGAATTGCTCCAGTCCCTTAATCCAGGTGTATAGTCATATGGTGCAGTCTTACACCCGCACAGAAAGGATATGACAATCATTATCTGTTATAATAAACCCCCAGAGAGGAAATGGAGCTGGAGTGTGGATAATGTCATGCCCAGAAGAGATGGTCCTGAGAATTTAAGGATTTGGGAAAGAAATATTTGAGGTTAACCATTGATGGTAGCGGTTAGGTTTTTCGGATCTCCACCGGCAGAGATGAATTGAGATTTTTAAACACCACAAGTTGCACTGCGCGTTGGGAGTTGGGTCAGCATAGGCTATTAAGAATTATGTCTCCCTCCTTGTGTTACCAAGGACTGAAGCCAGAAATTGATAAACCCATTTATATCTGAAATGACAGTCCACCTGTATTTGTATATGTATTTGTATTACTGTTGTTATTGATAGCTTTATGAGTATATGACAGTTCACTATTCGGCAGATTTTTGTTTTTTATTAATTATCATTAGGTCTGGTCTGGTGATCCATTTGTATCTCAAAATCACTGAAAATTTTGTAGTGTCTCATTCTGCCGGACAAATTTTGGTTTGTGCATATACCATTTGGTAGTATGGTTAAATTTTAATTTCTTGCACAATTTCCACCGGATCACCTTCCCCACTCAGTTGTGTTTAGTCTTGTACTCTTTTTGTGCTAGTTTGCTGCATTCCCTTATAAGGTGAACAATTGTTTTGTCTCTTTCACCACATAACCTACATTTGCTATTCTGTTGCATATTATCTACTTTTGCTTTAACGGTTTTCATGGCATTGTTTTGTGCTTCTATTAGAAGAGATTCAGTTTCTCTCTTGAGGCTTCCCTTTTTAGCCATGTTCAGGTATTCTTGTTTGAGATTTTGTCAGCTTGTTGCTTGAAATATCCATACAGTTGTTTTTCTTCCTATTTCTGTTTCCTGGTTGTTGTTCTGTTAATCATTATGTTGTCAGTGCTGTTTCTGGTTACTGTAATTAATCTTTCTTAACTTTTTTTATATAGTCTTTGATTATTTTTTACATATGTATATATTTAATTTCATAAGTACTAACAAGTAGAAGCAAAGTTTTGATTTAATTAAAGTTAGGTTTTTTTTCATAACATTATGCAAAAAACACCTTTACTGTTGAATAATTTGAGATAGAATCTCAGCTCTTGTAACTAATTATTTCAATTTCAACAACTGATGATCTTTTAACTTCTGTCTATAAAATCATAAGAAAATACTTTAGTTTCTTCCTTCTCCCCAAAGCTCTGCTATCATATGCCTTCATGTTTGTGCATATTTTATGAGTAAACTGAGAATGGTGAACAAAAAATGAGTGTTTTTGTTATTTGATTTATCCAGTCCCCAAAAGAATAATGAATAATGTTTCACTCTCTGAAGATTGAAGGAATAGGACTGATGTTACTTGAAGGTTAATGAGTAGAGCTGTAATAATTTGAGCATGATCAAGATTTCATAAAAAATCTCTCTCTCTCTCTCTCTCTCTCTCTCTCTCTCTCTCTCTCTCTCTCTCTCTCTCTACTGGGATTTTCAGATCTTATTGTTGCCAGATGTGGCAGAACTTTTTAAACATTGGTAAATTTCTTGATAGTAAAAGGTAAAATTGGATACAATGTAAAAACTGCACATTATGATTTAATATATAACTTGCTAGACCCATGGAAACTTCAAGAGATGAAAAATCTAGAGGATCTATTTAAAAAAGAAAGGATGATTTGCATCCCTGTGTTCAACTCTGATGGAATTGCCCTGTACCAACTTTATCTCTGCTCATTACATAGTACAGTAGACATAGATTAGTGTATATTGGTTTGCTGAAGATCTGATGAGATCCAAGGATCTTATTTTATGTTTTTGTATTATTCATTGTAAAGGTTAATAATTAACTCTTGAGGTTTTGTTCTGGAGAATTTCCATGGGTCCTGCAAGTAGTAATAATTACTGTATATATTCTATTGATGAACAACTGTTTTTATTGGGAAGGAAAGCTTCAGCATTTAAGAATATCCCAGTTGACTGAGTGGGAGAGTGAAAAATATCCCATTTGACTGTGAAGAGAAAATGTGGATGAATATAACATGGGAACAAATGACTGAACAAGCAAAATTTTAATATAAATGTGCATAAATGCTGCCCATAAAATCCTTATCTCATTCCTCACAATGTATTTTGATGAGTATAGCTTCTCAATTCTGCTATCCATCAAGTCTAAAGAATGAAATTGGTCTTAATACATCACTCAATAATCCCAGGCCTAACAAATAAAACAACTTCTAGGCAAAATTTGACTTTATTCATCAACATAGTCTCCTTCTAGGGTGATACACTGATTCCAACACTTCTCTAACAATTTCTGGTATCACGTCTTCATTGGAGCCAAATCTCTTTCCCTGGAGCATTCAGCTAACAGCCAGTAGTCCCTGGGGGCCAGATCTGGAGAATAGGGTGGGTGTTTGAAGCAAGTTGAAGTGCAATTCATGTAGTTTTGCCATCGTTGCAATCAACTTGTGGCATAGAACATTGTCTTGGTGAAGAGCACTTTTTCTTCATTCGTGGCAGTTTTTTGGCAATTTCTTCCTTCAAACACACCAATAATGCTATATGATATTTGTTATTAATGGTTCTTCCTTTCTCAAAGTAATCGATGAACAAAATACCTTGCGCATCCCAAAATACGGAAGCCAGAAGCTTGCTTGCTGATGTTTGCGTCTTTGGTCACTTTGGATGACTTTCACCTGCTGCTGTCCACTCAGTTGACTGCCAATTTGATTCTGGAGTTGAGTGGTGGATCCATGTTTCATCTATTGTCACATGCAAAAACTCCTTTTTGTTGTGTTGAAACAGGTGCAAACAATGCTCTGAATTGTTTTTTTGATTGACTGTGAGCAAATGTGGCACTCACTTTGAACACAGCTTTCTCATTGACAAATGTTCATGCAAAATTGATAAATGTTCAATGGCTTCTGATATCTTCAACTCCTCTGCTATGTTACACAACTTCAATTTACCATCGGCCAGAACGAGTTTCTGGGACAACTGCTAAATTTGGGTAACTTGAGCATTCAGCATCATTTGTGTCAGTACAACCGCATCTTAAGTCTGCATACTACCTCTTAACTTATGTTTCCGACAGAGCTGAGTCTGAATAACACTTATCAAGCCATTGCTTTGCTTGATCAGTATTTTTTCCTCAGTAAACAATGCACACGAAATTCAGATTTTTCCATTGTTTTTAAAATTTGCAACATTTAGTAAAATTGGTGACCGTAGTCAAGGGAGACCTGAAGGCTCCCTTTTCATTAGCTACTACACCTCGGTATAGGGGCAGGTGCTACTCTTTTTCTTGGATTGTTCTACTTTACCCTTGATCCATACCTTATAATGCTGACTGTTAAGCAAGGAGGCATCAAGTACCATTTTTTGAGTCTTTGGTATGACTCAACCAGAGATTGAACTCTTCAGGGCCATTGGCGAACACTGTACTCACTAGGCCGATAGCTTCACTTAATTGCAATTTGTAAACTGATTATCTGATTGGGCTTCAAAAAAAAAAAAGTCTTCAACAGCAGCTATAATGTCATTATATGTATTTTTTGTTCACCCTTGTAAATACCTTTTGGCGCTAGAAATCCACTCTTCCAGACTTTTGTCACCCTCTCAGCAGAACTTAGAATACACTGACTGTATCCCCTGCAGAATGATAAGATTTGCACTGCCCCTCTCTTAAAAATGTGCAAAAAATCTTTAAAAATGTAAAAAGAAGTAATCTGTTTGCATAAAATAATCCTTCATGGGTTGGCATGACATTAAAATCAGTAAATCAATCCAGACAATCCATTATCTTGATTTTTTAAAAGTTATTTCTCTTCAACTAAGTTTTGAGCTTCATATATTTCTATATCATACTTGTCTTTTACTATCAACCTACTGTAACTGACATGTCACATGTTTAAAGTTGACAAAAGTTTATGGCTTTTTAGATCTCAATTGTTGATTACCTCATAATTACATATAATATCTGCTATTAAGATGTGAGTGATGTTCAAAAAGTTAGGCTCAAATGTTTACTAATCTTATAACATATATATATTGCTATACAAATACAAAAAAACATTGTACATATGACACCAGCACTTCTTTTCTACACAGTTGCTATTAGGATTGATATACTTATCTCATTTGTGTATCAAAGAAGGTGGCATCAACCAACTGGGGCTATCCTTTCACCTATGCAACTACAGCCATCTGCTGTGTGGAATTACTTCCCAGATAAATGACATTTGAGAGGATTAAACAGATAATAATTGAAAGCCAAGTTAGGATGATGTTGTGAAAGTATTAAAGCACTCCAACCAGATCAACCCATGAGCTGGAATTTGTGTTATTCAATGAAGATAACACTTTTTGATATCTTAATTCTTGTGGGGGATTTTCATGGACTGCTGACTTTAGAAAATCAAGTTCTACAGCCATATCACAAAATTTGCACTATCACCCTGAATCAAAGCTTCAATGTGTACAATGCTGTCTTCTGTTATTAATGAATGGGGTTGTTCTACTCATGGTTCTTCCTGCAGATTTGTTTGCCTGTCTGTGAATGCATGACATCAGTCTAATACCTGCTTCCTGCTTATTACATGTTTGTCATACACAAGTTCATTGTGAGTTTCTTTTGGATTTTTGCTTTTGGTATGCAAAGGTCTTATGACACCTTACACTTTGGTTTGTTTATTTTTCTATAATGCCAGTCATCTTTTTAGTGATATGCATACACTCAATATTAAACCTGTTCCAGTGGTAACAAGGGGTATTGTATATTATTATATACTGTTGTTTTGTTTTTGCAGCTTTCATAATGTTTTAATTCAAGTCAATTTATGCCTATCTGTACCTTTTTGGACATTTCTTGTATATATTATGCTTTAAAAGTGAACATGTTCTAAAAGCTATTTGCTATATTCCTTGTCAATTTAATTTATTTAAGCCTAGGGGTTTGGAAATTGTACACATTCTATGTTTCTTTGTACATAGTATTCTTATCTAATACAAATAATTTTCAAACAGATCTATTTGACCCATAGATAAGACCCTAACAGGTTCTACTACTCCAGCTCAAAGTGAACCTGGGTGTAATAACAGTTAAAGAGTACTCCATACCCCACAGCATTCTAAAAATAGAGCCTCACCGTAAGACACAGTTTAGTGTCATATTCAGGATACCCTACTGCAAGGAATACAATCAATGTTTTCTAAGCTATCAGCAATTATCCATTTAAGTTTTGAATGAAGCTGAATATTGATAATATGGGCTAGGTATCTTTTCACTTAGCAATAATTCAATTTTTTTATTTGAAATCTACTTTTCTCCTCTTGGAAGTGGTTATTAGTTAGTTTTTTTTTTTTTTCCATTTCTTTCTTCTTTTCAGTTTCGTAATATAGAGAACGTTTAATGGTAGATGTTTTCTGTCTTTTTTTTTAATGCTGTTTGTATCTTCAGTATTTTTATTTCTTTCCAAAGACATTTTGCCTTCAACAAAATGATAGTAACTCTACCTGTTCTGATTTCCATCACAGACACAAATTGCTCTTTCATAAAATTAGCACATTGTCTTTTTTTAAAGTTATTTCCCTTTAAGTTTTGAGCCACATATATTTCTATATCATACTTCTCTTTTACTATCAACCTACTGTAACTGACATGTCACATGTTAAAAAACGACAAAAAGTTTTTAGCTTTTAGATCTTCTGATTCAATCTAAAATTGTTAATTAGATGATATTTAAAGAAATTAATTTGGTAGTGATAATTTTACTTTTATTGTACCATAATTGTATCTAATTTAATACACTTCACTCTCATGACTGTCACATGATTTGTTCCAGTATTCTAATACATGGTTTTTGAATGTGTTATATTTTGGGTTTAAAAAAATAGAATACCTCCCACTGTAAAGTAAAAATATTGGTCAGGGTCAAATCTTGCAAGCATCATAAGGTTCTGTACCAATAGTTTTTTGTTAAGCTGAATACAGCTGGTTTGAATTAAGAGTTTTCCTTCTCTTAGACTGGTTACCTAACCAAGGTTTAAAAACCCAATCTTCCATATGAACAAAATTTAAAAAAAATGTAAACAAAATCAAATTCTCCATGGAATTGTCTTTAAAACATGTAAAAATCATCTTGCACCTTATAAGGGAGTCAAATTAACAAAATGACGAAGGGTTGGAGGGTGGGGCACATGACAACAAAACTATAAACAAAACATGTTGTCTTCTGAATTTTTGAGAAAAATGTCTTTTAAAAGAAATTTCATCTTTTAACACTTTAAATACAGAAAGTTTTATTAAAATCTGATAATTTTTCAATTTTAGAAGAATTGAAAAATCAGTAGGTGCTTGTTTTTTTTAATATATATCCATTATATACAAAGTAACATAATGGTAGCTTCATATTCACCAAATCTAACATTCAGAAATTAAGCTAGAATGTAAATTTGGTACAAATTACATCTTTTTCTTTTTAGTGAATTTCATTTTATATATTGGAATATTTCATCATATTTTGTATTTCTTTTTCTTTTCAGAGAAAGTTAATGAATTTCCAGATTTGATATAGGTAAGTATTTCAGTTTCTTGTTCTAATAAGAAAAATATAAGGCTTAGGAATTGCATAAAAATGTATTTCTTTAGCAAAAGGTAATCTGATTCCATTCAGTCAGACAATCTTGTTAAACATTCATATTAGAACCTTCTGTTTGAAGAAAACCTATACTGAGTTCAGTTCTGTTGTATCTTAAACTTAAAATTTCTATATGAGCCTACTAATCAACTTTAAAACAGAATAGCAGAAATAGTTTGTTTAGGAGATGACAAAAGGATCTATTCAGAATTTATCTTATTGGCAAGTAGCAACCTTATTACATATGTGTTTCTCCTCTGAAGAAGCTACTTTACTGGTTGTCATTTGTAACATAAGTGCAAAAGACCTGATCCTGGTGAAATGTAAATGATTTGTTGAGCCTGAGATGGGTGTCAAGTCACTTGTTTGTCATACACTAACTCTGCAGAAAACAACTATGGATCATGTCTATATCTGTAACTAAGAAAATTCATCAACATCATATCAATTGAACTATTGAACCCCTTCAAGTGTATATTCTGTATATTTTCTATAAAGATTGTGCTTTTATTTTGAGTTCTAGACTTTTTTTTTCATAAAATGTTTTTTCTTGTGAGTTTAGACTTAATTGGATACTTTTTTATGAAAGCTTTTTAAATTTCTAAATATATCCATATTTACATGGATACTTTCATACATACAATATGCATTAAAAGAAGAAAGAAAACTTTTTTAAAAACAAATTATTGCTTTACCTTCTATTTAATGAGAGTTGTCTTCTCTTTTGATACACCATTCTCCCACCCAGCCATTCCATTCTGTTCTGAAATGAATTCTGGAACTTGTTTCGAGGGATAGAGTAGAGATTTTCTACTGTCTAAAATTGATGACCTTTCATGATGGATTTCATTTTGAGAAAAAAGAAAATGACTGAAGCTGAAAAATGAGAAAAATATCTTATGCTTTGCCATAAATTCTTAGTGTGATCATTAACCTTTGACCTGAATGGTCATTCAAATCTGAAGGTCATCCTTGATGGATGTTTTTCTCAATTTCAAATGCTACTATCCCTAATGAAATTGCATACAGATCAAACAGTTCTATATTTGCTTTTGGATGATGCATCCTGTGGTTGGTTATTAGTTTCCTAACTTTAGTATCCATCTTTTTTATTTCTGTTAATGGCTAGTTTATTAAAACTATTTATCATTACTTGTATTTCCAGGGTGTTAATTGCTATAACTTTATTTTTTGCATTCAATTTTGTTCTTAATATGGCTCTTTTCCTTCAATAGAATTCTTATTTTTTTAAATTAATAATATGATTGATATTATTTAATCCATAAACTCCTAAATATTTATAGGTTTTATTATGTTACAACTCTGTAATTTCTGTGTATTTAGAATGAGGATTTTAGATTTTTCAAGCAAGCCATTTACACATTTGTTCAGACTGAATTGCATTCTGTTGTCAACACTGAATACATCTACAATGCTTAGTAAAGTAAGTAAAGATGGCGACCATAGTTGAAGATGATCCGAAGGCTCCCTTTTCATTAGCTACTACACCAAGGTGTAGGGGAGAGTGCTACTCCTTTCACTGGATTGCTCTACTTTACCCTCTCATTTGCTAATTTAATGGGATTTATGTATTTGTACATTTAATACTTTTTTGCCATATGTTGTTGGTTTTTTTCAGTTACATTTCCTCCTGATAGTTTGTTAATTGCATAAAATAACGTATATGATATTTCTTTGCAATCCTCTTTTGATCATTTTTTTTCTTGTGTTTTTATTTTTTATTTGTTATTGTGAAGATCAGAGTTTGGTTTATCCCATTTCTGATAACTACCAAAGTGAGTTGAGGATTTTGTTCCAGTTGCTGATTTTTTAATCCCAATATAGTTCATCAATGAGAGATGCTCTGCTTTTTTAATTCTCAGGAAAACCTATGTGGACAGTTCCATAAAGTGTGGTTTTCATATATTTGAGTGGTGCATTTTATTCTTACTACAAAGTGTTCTTTTGTTTTTGCTTGACACCATCTGCAGAAAAATATTTTGTCACCATATTTATTAATAATCCCTAAAGAGAGAATTTATATTACAAATTATTTTGTAAATTTATGTGTTTTGAATTCAAAGGAGTATGAAGTGCCCTCTCGAAGATCTGAAAAAAAAGTTTACCTGTACCAATGGACTCCCACATAACTATATTTCACACTGTGAGTGGAAGGGGAAGAACATTCAAAATAAATTTAATGGAATAATTTAATATTAAATAATAATAGATTTTTTTTTTAAATTTTTTATTCTTTGCTTTGTATAATGTTAAGCTAAAAAGAAAAAAAAAAGATTAAAAAGAACAAAGAAATGAACTGATATATATATATATATATATATATATATATATATATATATATATATATATATATATATATATATATATAATAAAAAATGTAAACAATACTTATACTACTGTTATTTCTTAGAAGTTTAAATTATCTTTTGCTTCAATTAATAAAATTAGTATTTATTTAAATACATGCGCCATAAAATTAATAAATTTTAAGTAATTAAAAAAAAAAATCTGTCTTCCTTCTGTAAAAGAAAAATGCATTTATTTATTTATCTATTCATTCATTCAATCATTCATGTAGATTCTTTTAATGTATTGTTAAGACGGTTTTTTTTTTGTTTTATTTATTTAATTATGAACAACAATATCGTCAAACATTAACAGCTTTCTCATATGAATAACAATATTAGTTAAAACAATAACAAATTAACTAAAAATATAATTAAATAACTTATAATGTGAATAATAATTAAAAATAATTATGATTATGAATTAGATTTAAATGATATAATCAGAATTAAAATCTATCTTAAATTAATACAATATATAAAAAAAAAAAAAACTGCATCAAACTTTGAATTTTAATGAATTTATATCAGATTACCATTTTTTTTTTATTGACAGTCAATTATATTTCACATTTCAAATACTGTAAAATTATGAATAATAAGATTACTAATAACATTTCTTGAATTTACTTAATAACAGCTATTTCCTAAAATAATATTGTAATATTATTTTGAATTCAGAATGAATAGAAATAAACGTTAGTAATTCTGATAGATTTCTTGTATGAATCTGAATTCACAATCAAATAACAACACTAGTAAAAATAAAGAAAAGAATAAAACTAGAATTAATAAAATTATAATATGAATGATTATTGATAATAATTGTACTTGTGAATTCAATTTGAATATAATATTAGAATTGAAAGTAATATTAAATTTATCAAATATCAAAAATCACACATTAAGATTATACATTATGAATGTTAAGATATATCAAATTACGAAATTATTATTACTATTTTCATTATTTAACTTTTTCACACCAGCATTAGTTGATGGTCTTTCGCTGGAGTTTGAGTGACAACAAGTCTCCTTAGGTCTCCAGGATTTTTCTCAGTATTCTGAACAATCTCAACAATGGATGGTCTTGATTCATCCTCCTATTTCCAACTTTTGCAGTCCTCTTTCCAAGCCTTTGGGGGACTGTTCCAAATGTGCCTGTTATGATTGGTGTAATACCAATTATAACAGGCGCATTTGGAACATCACCCTTATTTTGTTTGTGATTTTTTGAACTGCTGTCCTCATTTTTATTGTGATAAGTTGCAACACAACATTTCAGCTGCTGTATTTGCCAACCTTCCTCAGGAGTCCTTTGTTTATCTGGGCATAGAAAAGAATACAGTGGCCAAAAAGTTGTTTCAACTTACCACAATAAAAATGAGGACAACAGTGTGAAAAATCACAACCAAAATAATACACATCAAGCCTCTTCTCAAAAATTCTGACAGATAATCACCCTTATGTTCCACACCTTTCTATGATCTAGTACTTGTCTTTCTTTTTACTTTCTTTGATTTTTCACTCCGTGGTCCACTGGAACAACAAAGTCCACTATATGGCAAGTTCTCTTTGTTTCTTTGTTAATCATCACTAGGTCTAGTCTTCTGTCTGGGATTAGGTGATCTTAAAATCCCAGAGAAATTTATGTCTCATTCTCTTGGGCAGATTCGTCTCAGTCACCACATAATCTATACTTACTATTCTGTGCTATAATTATTGATTTTCACTTTAACATAATTGGTTCTTATGGGATTGTTTTCTGCTGCTATTAGAAGAGATTCAGTTTCTCTCTTAACGTTTCCTTTTCATAGTAATGTCCATGTCTTCTTGTGTAAGATTTCTGCTGTTTGTCACTTGAAATACCCATATAGTTTTCCCATTTCTGTTTCCTAGTTAATTTTGTTCTTTTTGTCTTTATATTGTCAATACTGTTATTGGCTACAGTAATTAGTCCTTTTTCTGCTCTTTTCAATGTTGTCTTCAAGTCCTCATATTGATGCATACATGATATCTTTAATGCTGTCAAGTCCTCTTCCTCCTTCTCTCATGAAACTTAAAGTCTATCCCTCAGTCTTGTGCATCATCATGAACTTTATTGTCCTCTGGTCTATTTGTCTGAGTTCTTTCCTTGTCTATTTTAAGAATGGTCCTGAGTATTCTATATGCCCAGGTGTTTTTTTTTTCGTCTCTGCTTGTTTGATGGTGTCTGCTTCCAATATTTCCAAGTACTTGTAATTTTCCTTCTTTCCAAAAGTTATAATGCTTTCATGATTTTGTAGTTCTATTTCTTCTACTGTTTTTCTTTTTCTAGTTTTCATTAGGAGCATGGTATGTTTTCAATGCCAATAGGAATACATTATTATTGTTTGTATCAGGGTCTGCAGTTCTTTTTCATTTTTTGCATATACCCTAATATCATCCATACACATAAGGTGATTAATCTTTTCTTGTGATTTAGTAAATTTTTAGCTCTCCATGCATTTCCTAAGTATGTGGATATGCGACTTCATTGCTATAACAAATAGCAGTGATGAAAGTAAGTCTCTTTGACTGATGCCTCTTTAGATTTTTACCTCTGCTAGGGTTTATTTTCCCACTGTCAATTCCACCTTCCAATTTTCCAGACCATTTGTGCCAAAGTTTATCATTTTATTGTATATTTTGTACATTTTCAGACATTTTGTTGTCTCGACCTTCTTGTCAATCCATGTCATGGTTGTACTTCTCCACTTCATTTTGGCTACTTTGAAGATATGCTGGTCTATATAGTAGGTTCTTTGTTCCTCAGCGGAATCCTTTTTGTTCTCCGAGAAAAAGTCTACAGCATACGAATCAGTTATAAATTTCTTCTCTTATATGTGCTGTTGAGATTTTCTATTTCATAAGTAAACACCTTATCAGTTTATAGTTGCTGGGGATGGTCCCTTTTTGGTGATCTTTCTGTATCAGTGTAGTTTTCCCTTTTGTCATTCATTTGGTGGATATGCTTGCTTCTTGTAAGCATTTACTCAGTTGCAAGACCAGTCTGTAGTGGATGAATATGAATTTTTTAAAACAGAATCTATGTATTCCATTGTGGCCTGGAATTTTCCATTATGGTATTTTCTTTAGTGTTATTCTTCATGAGTGCAAGTGTGTGTTTGCCTCTAGACCTTCTTCAAGTTCTATTTCTTTGTTCATGTTATTTATCCATTCAGTATTTTTATTATTTTCTTTGTTTCCATATTTTACTGCAAAATTGTTTTGTTTCTTTTGCATCTGGTTGTTGATTTGTCTTTTTATGATCTCCTCTAACTTGTTTGAATTTTCTTTCATTATTTGAAAAGTCCTGATTTGTTTATATTGTGTCACTCTTCTTGTGTCACTCTTCTTTTACCAACATCTTTTGATTCATTTCTTCTTGCTGTATTGTCAAACTTATCTGCAGTTTTCTTTGCAGGATATTTTCATTTTGTTGGGTTCCTGTGTATTTTATCTTCCTTAGTCTGTTGCTTGTTATTACAACTCCTTTATTAGTTCTTCTATCATCATTTCCCATCCAGGTTTTGTATTTCTGATCAGATTCTTTTAGGGGGATTCCTATTTTAATGACTAATTTTGATCTTGAATAGATTTATCTCATTCATTTCAGTGATATTGTCTGTGGGGATATATTTCAATAATTTGTTTACTTTTTCAGTCTTGACCATGACTTTTTTCCAGTTTTGATTCCTTAGGGATGGTAATGTAATCTTCTGCTCATTCATGATTTTCTTTATTAAGTCTACATGTTCTCTGTCTTGTGTTAATATTGATGTTGTGGTGCTGGGATCTGTAATTGTTTGGTTTTCAGTATTTAGTATCTCAACTTGTTTAGAGAGTTCTCTTTGAGTATATTCTTCACTATTTATCTGTCCACATATTTCTAATATTTCATGGCCAGAAAACCAACCTTTCTTTAAAATCAACTTTGGTTGGTCAGCAAGTCTTTGACTTGTATTAGGTTTAGCAAATTTTTTTTTCCTTTGATGTCTTTCAGATGCATTGTTACTCTGGTCTTTGTACCTTAAATAAGAACAGCCAACATTTGCAGGATACCAAATATCCCCCGCCCTGGCTGTCAAGAAAGCACTTACTGATCAACACACTCAAATCTGTCATCTGAGTTTCATGTTGATTTGGATGTGTCATTTTTTATGGTTAGTATATTGTGGTTATACCAGACCCAGGAGTTGATTATTGTCTGTGTTCCTGTCACAAATTTGACATCACTCTTACAAGAAAGGAGATACTTAAGCAGGCCACCAAAAAATACTATGATTTTAAACTTACTAAGTTACAACAAGGTTAAAGTTCTATGGTCACTTTTTAAGTCTATTTGGGTTTAAATCTTAATTCTTCACTTAAGCTGCTACTTGATTGGCTTATGACTGATACTAATGTCTAGTTGTTTAAACACAAGTCATCTTTGGGGATTCCACAATGTTCAGTTTTTCTCACTGACTGAATGTATAATATTTCTAGCTTGTTTCTTAAGAATCCCTAACATCTGCTTTTTGGTTGACAGCTTTTTGTAAAAAAAGGTTTTAGTCATGTGACTTGGTTGGGTGGAATGCTACTACTAAAACTTCTTCACTCTAATGTTTTCTTATGTTTTTTTTACTAATTATCAAATTTCCCTGGTTCTTTTTGTTTTATTTTAAAGCATTAAATTCTAATTTGATATTACAGTATGAATTTTTTTAGAAATATTCACAGATAAGCAAAATTTCAGCATGTCAATGAAGATAACAAATTCAGAAAGTTTGTAACACTTAGATGGATTTTCCCATTCTTATAGTTCAACTTTCAGTCACCAATTGAGTGTATTATTACTCTTAACTCCTTTCTTAAGACTTCCTATCACCTGATTTTTGGTTAAAGGCTTTTTGTAAAAAATTTTTAGTCAGACTTGGATTGAGGGGAACACTACTGCTAGAAATGTTTTGCTCTTCAATTTTCTTCATCACAAGCACACTAAAACACTTCATATTTATCCTCTTATCTAAATGTAGATTCACTCAGGGTTTTACTAATCCAGTTAAATGAATATTTCTTGTCAATAGTATACTTATTACTACTGTTATTCATTGACAATTTTACTCCTTCAATCCAGGAAGGAAGTTATTTTTATGTATTTGATAGACCTATTTCAAGTCGACAGAGGTCAAGTGGCTCTTTCCTCTGCTGTCCATTCTCTACAATTCTGTTAGTTTTTCATTTTCTGTTTTATACCTGCACAGTTTTATTGAAAAGGCTTCTAATAAAATCATGAAATATATTGTTGGTAGGGAACAGATGAGTGTTCTGAGAATGAGGAAATAGGATTACTGAAAACTGTCTGGACAATTTGGCCACAAAGTCTTTAAAAATGTTTGAAATTAAATTTTACAAATTCTGCATTACTTAAAACAGAATAATTAAGAAACCTATTGAGTCTGTGTCTTGTAAGTAAACTGACATAGGTTAACTATTCAAATAAACTAAGCAGAAAAACTGCCAACAAAGGCGAAAAAATAAATACCAAAACAAGGATCAAGTTCACATATAAGTGTGCAACTGAAATAGTCATATAATAGTTGTTTTATTTAGTGTATGAAATTTATTTGCAAATGTAACAATTATTATGGGATAGAGAAGGAAATTACTTAATAAGCAATTAATACTCATCAAAAAGTGAGTGGACAGTCAGATGCTACTCATGCAATTATGATTCCACCGATTAATTCTACACAATGGGATTTTCTTCATTGAATAAAAGTTTTAGCCTAATTTCTTTTTCTTATTCAATAAACAGTATTAGGGTCATCAAGAGAGAATGTGCACCATTTTGGGATTTTCCTCTCAATAGTTTTATTTGTACACCCCCCAACTTACTGAATAGAAATGTGTGTGTGTGTGTGTGTGTGTGGGTGGGTGTATATATATATATATATATATATATATATATATATATATTAATTGTAACTTTTAACTGACCAATACAAAAAATCAAAATCAGATTACAGTTTCACTGTATTTGGTGACATGCTCAAGTTTTCCTTTTTTAGTGTTTTTTTTATCGACAGGATTTTACATCAGCTTCTAAATATTTGTTACAAAGATTTACCTGGTTTAAATTTAACAAAAATCTTTAGTTTAAAAAGTGATCATATTGCTTTGTAGATTTCTTACTGATAAATGCTTGTCAGCAGAAATTTTTTTTATAATTGAAAAATTTAAATCTCAGATTTCTTTTCCAATCTAATTTGATGGCTTCTATCTTTGTTGTGAACAGTTTTGTTTTCTTTCATAAAATTTTATTAGAAAATTTCTAGGTGTGAAATATTGAGAAAAAGAGAAGTTTGATTCTTAAAATACTCATCATCAGCATTTTTTATTTCATATGAAATTTATTTATCCTGTTTCCAGCCAAACAATCAACTTCTGGTAGAGAAAAATTTATCTCATAATTTCTTAAATGTTTCTAACTTTATCAAAATTTTTGACATTAATGGAAGGGTCCAAAACTCCTAATTACAATGTCTGTCCTTCATCTTGAATATAGAATTTATTCATTTTTCTTTGTCAAAATCTCTCAAATCTTGTTTTTGTAAACAACCAAGAATTTGCATTATTTTCATTTATTTGTTGACCTTTCAGATGTTTAAGTTTGATATTTAACAGAGTACGTGTATGTGCTGTTTAATTAGAATCTCAGTTTCACATTCGGTATTTCCCTGCTTGGTCATCAGAATCATAAAATCTTCATTGGGTTGTCTTTTGTAAATATATGTTTGATTGTTTTTAATTTCACTAGATATTCTTATTTGTGTTGCTATTTGTGATTATTATTTAACTATTAACCTCATTCTTGTTGGATAGGATTACTTATATATAGATCAGTACTTCTCTAAATGATCAGTGTGTACTCTGGTCATTTAGAGAAGGGTTGATCTATATATAGTATATGTGTAGTCTGCTTCAGATTACTAGCAAGGTTTATTTTAGTATGGATCTACACAGCGGTAAATGATCAAAGTGTAGTATCTGTGTGGTCTGCCTAGGATTACTAGCACAGTTCCCATTATAAATGACAGGATTATTTATTTATAAATCAGCACTTGTGCTTGTTTATAGATTTGAGATGATGGCAACAATTGGTGAGTTAAGAACACCGGAGCATTGGTCGATTGAAATCCTTTCAAATCACCCAAGTAAACAAAAAAGAAAGTATGGAATAATGAATAAGAAGGAGAAAATGAAGAGAGAATAATTTGTACAGAAAAAGAAATAAAAAAAAACAGTGATTTAGAGTAAGAAGGACATTGAAGTTTACAAACATATAATGAAGGAGGAAAAAGAAGAAATTGAAAGAGTTGTGAGAGATTAAGTTGTATAAGTGACTTAGTTGTTTTTTCTATCTCTACTTTGCTTCAACTGGTCTTGACTAATGATTTGTGTTATCATAACAATTGAATTTCTTTTTAATCTTTCGGAAAAATTGGTTCTGTGACCAATATATATATATATATATATATATATATATATATATAGGTCCATTGGTCTTTGTGGGTAGAGTGTTTGCCAATGTCTCAGGAGACCAGAGTTCAATCCCAAGTTTAGTCATATCAAAAACTTAAATGGAACTTGATACCTCCTTGCTTAACACTAAGCATTATAAGGTATGTATCAAGGGTAAAGTGGAGCAATCCAGGAAAAGGAGTAGCGCCCTCCCCTACACCTAGTTGCTATTGAAAAAGGAGCCATTGGGTCACCCTCAACTAGAGTGTCCAACTTTATATATATATAACTTAATTTAAAGGTTAGAGTATTTATAAGATCTTGGATAGGCCATATATTATCATATGTATAATAAGTAATGTGACACAAATCAAAACTAGATATTACAACTAATACTTTTACATTTTTACCATCATCAGGTAATATTATTTTGTGAAGAATTTCAGCCCTACAAGTGGGTTGAGATCATGGTACACAGAATCTTAAATGGAACCAAAAAGAATTCTATGGAACAATAGTCTTAATAAAGATAGATTCAGAAAAATTAAATATGCATTGCAATTTTCTAAAGTTCAAAATTCCATAGATTTTAAGGTTAAATGTTAGATTTTAATTTTTTTTCTCTAAATCTATAATGGTGTTATAATAATCATTATAGAAACCTGTTTTCATGAATGTCAGCATTTCATTTGTGTCTTTTTGTTGGCATTACTGACATTCAAAAATTCCCATAGCTAAATTTATAGGATTTTATCAATAATTGTTAAAATGATTCTAATCATTGATGTCATAATTGTGTTATAAATTGTAAAAACTAATTTTTGGTGTTCCTACTAAATATTTCATGATATACAAATACTTTTGATTATGGGGTATGTTTTTCTATCAATTTGAGAAATATCTTGCATGTTTGCCTTCATGTTCATCTTTTTTCTTGATTAAATAAAATCGCCTACAGTTTATTGTTTAAATATCTATCTACATTTTAAGGTTATTTCTATCCTTTATATTGTAAAAATATGTTATAGATAAACTTGACTGCTATAGATTTTTAGGGTTACCATTGTCATTTTGGAAAAACTTTACTAAATATGGCCATTTTGATTAAATTTTTTTATACCAGCATTTCACTGGTATCAAAAATTGAATAAATGGCTGCATAATTTTGTAAGTGGCTACATCAGACATTACAAATGTATCAACCAAGTAAATGTGGCATTTTGGTTACAAATAAAAAATAACCATATTTCAAATTTAACTAATCCTTCTTAATGTAAAAACAAATACTTTTTAAATACTTATTCTAAATAACCTAGTATTTGATTAATGATGGCTTTAAATAATAATAGATGATAAGTTTTAAAAGGTTAAACACACCCTAATACACACTAGCAAATGTTTCTAAAGGTTATTGATATTGTGTGTATTTTTATATGTAATTTAAAGCAGTATTACTTTTGCCTTTTTTTTCTGTTAATTGTGAAAGTTTATGAGAAGACATTTGTTTCCCTCTTTATAATAATTGAACTGTAAAAGCTTTTCAAAATCAACAAATAAGAGAGAAAAAAAATGAGGACTTTATGTTTAAAAAAAAAATTAGATGTTATTTTAATGATATTAGTTTAAATAGGTTGATGGGAGAATTTCTCTTTCAAATCTAAATCCCATGGAATAAATTTATATTTGTCTGGAACAAAGAGGACAGGCTGTATAATTCCATGGAATAAAGAAGACAGACTGTTTTGCTGAACATAATTTTATTTTTTTGGATTGCAAGATAGCTAAAGGTAAGTAAGTTGTCATAGTCAAGGATGACCCAAAGGCTTCCTTTTCTATAGCTATTACACCAAGGTATAGGGGAGGGCACTACTCCTTTCCCAGGATTAACCCACTTTACTCATGATCCGTACCTTATAATGCTGAGTGTTAAGCAAGGAGGCATCAAGTACCATTTTTTGAGTCTTTGGTATGACTCGACCTGGGATTGAACCCAGGTCTCATGGGCCATTGGTGAACACTCTTAATTTTTCTTGAGTTTCATAAAAACAAAACTCTGAATAAAGTAATGAATGTTTTATAAATTATTTTGATTTGTACCTTATTTTTGTTGCATGAGATACAAAATTTCAGTCAATACAATCTACGGCCATTTTCAAATGTCTGTTGCTAAATCTTTTTCTTAATTGCGAAGATTTTAACCAAGACATACAGTTGCAAAATCCTTATAACCAAAATAACAAAGATAAGGATTCTAGTCCAAATAATTTATAAACTAATAATAATCTTCATTTCAGAACTTCAAGAAACTCTGTTAAAATTATCTCATTTTTGTATATTTATTTTAACATGGTAAAAAAGGCATATCATAGTGAGATTTTAAATTAACATCAAAATGGTCTTAGAGAATAAAGCAGTTTCCAGTCCAGTATTTTATTTAGTCTGTTTATGCTCATCCAGAACATTACAATTTCTCAAGGGAGATAACTATCAAATTCTAATTAAAGAGTACATAGATATGACTTGATTTTCAGATTAATGACAGTTTGTGAATAAGTAAATACTTTTCTAATTTTTTACATCATGAGTTGAATGAAATTCATTTTATTTAAAAATTCTATTTTCATCTTTTTTAAAAAAATTAAAAGTTATAAATCCTGTCAAACAAGTTGTTGTATAGGAAACCTTCCACCCCTCTTGAAAGTGAACTGTTCTGCTCGTTGAGTTGATGAATGAAGGCTTTCAGTAGAAGCTTATCAATTGACATAGAGCAGTACGCTGAGCTAGTCTTACTACTCATGTGACTTTCATACCTTGTTATTACCAGCCTAATAAACCCTTTTTATTGTTACATGTTATTTAGTATTTGTCTTTATAAACCCCAAATTAACATCATAACAGTGGCGACATTGGAGTTTAATCATAACACGAAGTGGAAAATTTTTCAACTTTACAAGTCAAGTGGACTGTGTTAAATTTTTTCTTTCTAAAAAAGAAAAAAATATATATGCTTGCTTTTGGATTTATGTCAAACTTTTTTCTTCACAGAGAAGTTGAATTTATGCCGAACTTTCTTTCATGGAGAAATTGGATTCAACATTCTAAAAAGAAGTTAGACTTTTTGCATTGTTTAAGAAAGGGTAGTTTTTGTGGTAAAAAATACATGTTTTTTTCTCTTTCTGACAAACAGTTTTCATAGAAAAAAAAAGTGTTTTTGTTATCTGTTACGTGTGAAATATTTTTGGCATAATGGAAGAATAAATTGCATTAATGAAAACTTTAGTGCAAAGTCAATTAGAACAACAAAAGCAACAAGAACAACAACAAAAGCAACAAGAATTGTTTCAAGAACAACTATTGGAATTACGCGTTCAGCAACACAATGACACAAAAGCGTTATATGAAGCGATTTTACTGAAAAACAATCCAGTAAATTCGTCATTCACAGCCGAAGGTATTGCGAATTTGATTACCGAGTTCAAGTTTAACCCAGATGAGGGGGTAACATTTCCTGCGTATTTCAGAAGATTTGAAACAATATTTGAAAAAAAATGCGAAGGCTGGACTGACGAACAGAGAGTAAGTTTACTCTTACAAAGTACAGACGAAAATAATATATGAATTTTGTCCTCCCAAGAAGAACTGGTGACATTTCTTTTGAAGAAACTGTTAATATTTTATCTAGTATTTTTGATAAGGGAGTTTGTTTCATACTCGTTTCTTGTGTTTAAATATGGTAAAACGTGAAGGTGAGGATTTTGTTACTTATGCTGGAAATGTTAACAGAATGCGTGAACGTTTTATGTTACATGATCTTTCAATTGATCAATTTAAATGTTGTTCAAGGCTTGACTTTTCTAGCAAAGATAAGGACATAAGATCCCAAATATTAACAAAACTCGAACAAGATTCCGAGGTCACTTTACAGAAGGTGATGGAAGAGTGCCAATGAATGGTAAACTTAAAACATGACAACATGCAAATTCAAGAAAAAGACATTTCCAATGTCCAGGCTATTCGACCTAAGATGGGAAGAGCTAAAAAAAATGTTAAAACACCAATGTGTTCTGGATGCGGTGGTGGTCATGTTAAATGTGAGTGTTTTTTGCGCAACAAAAATTGCTTTTCATGTGGCAATAAAGGCCATATAAGTGCTCATCGCAAAAGGAATAAATTTAAGTCTAAGAAAGATAAAATGAATATTGTGTTATCATGTCAGGAGATTGAGGAGGAACAAAAAAGAAAATTTGTACAGGCAAAAATTAATGGAAAAAATGTTAAATTACAGCTAGATACTGGAAGTGATATTTCTATTAATAATACAGAAACATGGATCAAAATAGGCAGACCTTAGCTTAAAAAGACTGAAAAAGTAGCTCGTGAGATTTCAGGAAGAAAATTGCATTTTCAAGGTGAATTTTCTTGTAATATTTCATTTGTTGGTAAGACACTAAAATCTAAAGTGTATGTGCTACAAAATGCTTCAAATTTATTTGGAACGGATTGGATTGTACTTTTTAATTTATGGAAATTCCCTATAAATTCTTTTTACAACAAAATTAAAGTTTATTCTTTTAAAAATCGGGTTACAGAAAATATGATAAAAGATCTGAAAATAAAATTTCCACAAGTATTTTCAGAAGGTCTGGGTATTTGCAAAAAGATGGAAGCAAAATTTGAAGTGAAGGAAAATGCGAAACCTATTTTCAAGCGAAAAAGAAATTTGCCATTTGGTGCGTTGGAACAAATTGATAAAGAATTAGAACGGCTCAAAAATTTTGGAGTTATTTCACGCATTGAATTTTCAGAGTGGGCCTGTCCTGTGGTGTATGTTAAGAAAAAGAACAATAAAATTCGGATGTGTGCTGATTTTTCGACAGGTCTAAATGATTGCTTAAGGGACCATACATATCTTTTACCATCACCAGAAGATATATTTGCAAATTTAAATGGAGGAAAAATATACTCTAAATTAGATTTATCAGATGCCTATCTCCAAGTGAAAGTCGAGGAAGAATGTTCAAAATTGTTGATTATAAATACACACAAAGGTTTATATAAATTTAACTGGCTTCCTTTTGGTTTAAAAGTATCCCCCTAGTATTTTTCAGCAAATTATGGACACTATGCTGGCAGGTTTGGATTTTGCCACTGCATATCTCAACAATATTTTGATAAAGAGTAAGGATCGAAAGACACATTTTGAACATATTAATCAAATTTTTGAAAGAATTGAAGAATATGGATTCAAACTTGGAGCAGAAAAATGTGAATTTTTCATGAGTGAAATTAAGTATTTGGGGCGGATAATTGACTCTGATGGAAGAAGACCAGAACCTGCGAGGACAGAAGCGATAAAACACATGCCAACCCCCAAAAACGTAGTAATGCTACAAGCATTCCTAGGACTGACAAACTACTATGGTATATATATCCCTAAAATGCACAACCTTAGGGCGCCATTAGATAAATTGCTTAAAAAGGGAGTAAAGTGGGAGTGGTAAGAATTGTGTCTGAAGACGTTTGACAAAATAAAGAATATTTTGACATCAGAATTATCACCAACACATTATGACCCTAAGAAGGAAATTATAAAGGCATCGGATGCAAATGAGTATTGAATAGGTGCGGTAATTCTTCATAAATTCAAAGACGGTAATACGAAGCCAGTGGCACATGCATCAAGGACATTATTACCTGCAGAAAAGAAGTACTCTCAAATTGAGATAGAGAGCTTAGCTATCATCTATGCTTGTAAAAAATTATATATACATGGTGAAGGTTTATATTGCAGACTGACCATCACCTGTTGCTATCAATATATGGTTCGAAAAAGGGTATCCCTACACATATGGCAAATCGGTTGCAATGATGGGGAACCATTTTGTTGAACTATAATTACAAAATGGAATTTTTATCATCAAAAAAATTAAGTCATGTGGATGGTTTATCTAGACTGATCCCAACATCTTCGGAACCGCTAGAAGATATAGTGATAACATCATTACAAGCAGAAAATGAATTGGTTGAAGTATGGTCCTATGTTAGTCACGGAGCCCAATGTGGTGTGACTACTAGTCACAGTACTTGTTGTGGCTGTTGTATTCGTGACTACCACATTTGTTTCCGACTGTTTGCTTTTGTCAAGTCTTTCCGTGCCCACACTGTGTTTGAAAGATCCACGAAGGGAGGTTGACACATTTCAGTCGGATCTTCTTCTGATGGTTAGGTAATATGAGTGGCTAGATTGTCTAGCAACTCAAATAATAAACAGAAAAACCCGTTGCTAAAAATTTAACAAAAATTTTATTGAAACACTTTTGTGAGACAATAAAGCAACAAGGTTTGCTTTCCTGGCAAACAGAAGAAGAATATTGAGAGAGAAATGTGACAATTAGATGCGGTTCGTATGATTCTAATATCTCTAAAAGTTTGGGACTTTGAATTTTTATAGCTGGAAGGTTGTTCAGAATGCCCTGGGTCTAGAATTGAAAAGTTTGGCAGTCTCGAGTTGTTTTCTGGTCCCTTTTCTTGTTCTCTCTAATGACCCGTTTTAACATCCTATTTTTATAGATCAATATCTGGATCAAAAAGGTTTCTGATTGGTTGTCCAATAAAAGACAATCAGGTGTCATATTCCCATTGGTCAGCTAATCCTAGTTCAGGACCATATCTCATAGGCACAGGTAAAACCCTTCTTAGACGCTTTGACCAATGGGAACAGTAATGGGGTTGAACCAAAAACTCCCAGCCTCACCTGACTGGATGAGCCATGCCCAGTTCACCTTTATTTATAATTAAATCTTCTTTTGACATTGATCTTCAAAACAAGGACCAGAAAAATACGCTGCATGAAATGACCCTTCCTATCACTATGATCAATGGATGTAATTGTCAAAATGAAAATTAAACAAAACCTATCGACCCTCAAAACCAAAAACAAGCGTCCCGCACTTAACTGACCCTCAGAAACAATCAACCAGCTCCCCCAGGTCTATACAAGCTTTGAACAAAAAGATACTTATTTTAAGGATCCCTTGGTTTTTGAGATACATTAAATTTCATATATATATTTCAATTTTTATACATTAATTAAATATCTAACCGCATGTAGTGCCACAGAAGTAATGTCAAACACAGTAAAAGAATTACCAGTCACATTAGATGAAATAAAATTAAAAGCAAAAAATGACATTTTTATCAGAAAAATGAAAGAAGTTGTAACTTCGAAAAAGTATAAAACTTCTTCACCAGCATATTCAATATGTGATGAAGTGCTGTTATATGCTGGAAGAGTTGTGATGCCGGTGGTGTTACGAAGATGAATTTTGAAGGAATTTCATCAGGGGCATCCTGGTATTGGACGTATGAAAGCCCTGATGAAGAGTTACACTTATTGGCCAAATATGGACAAAGATATTGAACAGGTGGTTAAAACTTGTAAAGGGTATCAACTGGTAGCGAAAGCACTGCCAGTAAAATTCACACCATGGCCAAAAACAGATGTTCCATGAACCAGGCTCCACATACTGGACCCATGAATGGTAACTATTACTCGATAGTTGTGGATAGCTATTCCAAATAGCCGGAAATTTTTAAGTGCAAAAGACCAACTGCCACGGTAATAAAATGTTTTCTTACAGAACTGTTTGCACGTTTCGGAGTACCAGAGAAATTGTCAGTGACAATGGGACCCAATTCACAGGAAGTGAATTTAAGATGTTTTGTAAAACTCTGGGAATTGATCACATCGCAACCTCACCATACCATCCAAGTTCAAATGGACAGGCTGAAAAGTTTGTAGACACTTTCAAAAGAGTCCTTAAAAAAACAAATGGTGCCGGTACAGATGATGGTAATATCCAGCAGTTTTTGAGCATATATAGAATAACACCAAATCCAAACAGAATATCTGGGATGTCTCCAGCTGAACTGATGTTCGCTAGGAAAATCAGATCTGTGTTCAATAGGCTGCTGCCAAAAAAGAAAAGGAGTTATCAGAACAGAGCGAAACAGGAAAATATGAAATATTTCAGGCTGGGAGATAAAGTTTTTCTCAAAAGTTACAAAAATGGGAAGGAATTTTGGCAAGATGAAGTTATAACCCAAAGAGTTGGTAAAATGCTATACATGGTAAAAAGTAAAAAATTGATACACAAAAGACATTTGAACCAATTGAGGAGAAGATTTACTGAGGAAATAAGTAAAGATAATGAAGAACCAATGGAGATATTTTATGATTTATTCGATATACCAACTCCACCTTTGCCTGAAACGGTTGTCCAAAAAAGGACAAGTAAAAGAAAACGAACTTGGGTGGAATGTTTAGGTCCAGATCCCAAAAGAAAAAGATATTAATTCCGGAGAAATTAATCTCGAGGGGGAGGTGTTGTGTTAGAAACCTTCCACTCCTCTTGAAAGTGAACTGTTCTGCTCGTGGAGTTGATAAATGAAGGCTTTAAGTAGAAGCCTATCAATTGACATAGAGCAGTACGCTGAGCTAGTCTTACTACTCACGTGACTTTTGTACCTTGTTATTACCAGCCTAATAAACTCTTTTTATTGTTACATGTTATTTAGTGTTTGTCTTTATAAACCCCAAATTAACATCATAACACAAATGAAAATAATGATATATATGTGTTTTAGTAGCAATATGGTAATTAAATAAATTAAATCAATTTCTATTATCTAAATTTTGTTCAAAATACTTTTACTGTTGTTCAAGTCATTAATAAAATGAAAAGCCATCCAACTTTGTACTTCAATCAAAATTCCAAATGAAAATAAGAATTATGCAATTTTTTTCTTCAGTATTATTCAATGATTTCTTTTCATTTCAATTAAATTCTTTGCTTTTTAGTGAATGAATAATCCTAGAAAATTTCTCACTCTACATTTTAGAAAGTCAGTAAATCTATTTTCATTTGTTTAAGCTTTGTGCTCTTTTTTGTAGGCTTTTGGGCAATTTGCCAAAGAAACAAAGATAAACTCTCTTTTTGATATCACGGGGTTTTCTCTAATGACATTGTTAGATTTCATCATAGTGCATGAAAAAACAATTAGAATATGGTTGGACAATGTCCAAAAAATAGAATTTATTTTTCTTCATCTTTTGTTGCTAGAGATGGTGGTTTTCTTCATTAATCATTTAAGAATCTGAAACAGTCTATTTGCTTGCAGGATTCAGTTTGCTTATCATGCAGTTCAATAGAAAAACTTGTGTAATTTGAATTTTATTCTTATTTTCATAAAACATATTTGTAGTAAATTTGTATACTTATAAATTCTGAGGCTAAAACAGTCATTCAGAATTATAGCCTTATTAATTGAAGAACAATTTATTTTAATTCATTTGTCATAAATAGATTGATTGATTCTCATGGCATGTCTGTCAGTCTGGGGTTATTTTATGCCTAGAGGTTAGGGAATTGCATGCACTGCACATTTATATTTACCTTTTTATGTAGTTTCTTGAGAATTTTTGCACATGATTCTATGATAGCAAGTGTTCCTTTCTAAAAAAATAATTTTCAAACAGATCTATTTGGCTCCTTTATGTCAGAGTGGACTTGGGAGTAATGACTATGATGGGGCTCTTCACATTCCCCAAAGCCCTTCAACTGGAGCCTCTATACAAGATGCAGTCATACCCAAGCCTTATATTTTGGAGAGAGACTTCACTCTCTGCAGGGATTACAGTTACTGTATTCTAAGCACTACCAACAGGGCAGTATAATAAATAGAATAAACCTTGCTCTATTTGACTTTCACTTATTAAAGAATACATATGTATACAAAAATGTCTAAAAAAAACTTTTAAAACCTCTGGCTTAATAAAACTTTTCTCTTCAACATAGTTTTCTCCACCTGGTTTTGAATGCAGTCGGGATGTCATTTTAAGGAATAATGTATAGATCTCATAGCACACTTTCTTTGGATGGGCTTTAGAATATGCTGATTGCATCTAAACCATCTTGCCCAGTCAGCTGGGGCTGTAGAATACACTGACTGCACCTCTGCAGAGGGGTAAGACCCCCCTCCTAACGAGTGTCGTGGATATGACACTAAACAATCTGATGGTGAGGTTCAAGCAGTGCTGGAGCTTTGGGGAATGCGAAGTACCCCTTCATTGCCATCGCTCCCAGGTCCCCTCTGGCCCGGAGTGGTAGCACCTGATAGGGCCCTATCTATGGGTTAAATAGAACTAACAGCATACTTATGCTAAAATGAATTGAGTAAACTGAATAGCTTGAAATAGAAACGTTTTTGACAATTAAACCATACTTACACTTAAACTGCGTGCTTATGCTTAACTGAATTATTTCAAATAGAACTGTTTTTCGACATTAAAACTGTATTTACACTTAACTGAATTATTACATATAACTGCTTGAATAGTTTGAAATGGAAATGTTTTTGACTATTAAACTGTGTACTTATGCTAAACTGAACTGTTTTCAATAGAACAGATTATTTACATAAAAATGGATTTGGTGTTAAATAACCTACAAAGGTTGATATGCCATAAAACCAAACAAACCAAACCATCTAAACCATCTGATGGTGAGGCTCCCTCCTGAAGCTTTGAGGAATATGGAGTACTCTTTCATTGCATAAAGGTTCCAGATCTACTCTGACCTAGAGTGGTAGTATCTGTTAAGGTCTCATCTAGAAGAACTGTCTAATCATTTACTATAATTGAAACTATTTAACCGAGTGCAAACAAATGATTAATATCAAACAGAATTATTAGTATTCGATAGCAATGCTTGAAACCTTTTAACTGTGTGCAAATAGAACTATTAGTGTTATATATCAATACTTGAAACCATTTAGCAGTGTGCAGACAATAAATAGCAATATTTGGAACCATTTAACTGTAAGCAAACAAACTCATTTAAAAAATTGTGTTACCTACTAACTATTCACTTAAAAATCATATATATGTATAAACAGGATTTGGCATTAAATAACCATCAAGGGTTGATATGCCATTAAATCAAAAACCTAAAAAAACTTTCTTCTCTTTTCTAAAATTACTGACTTTTTAGGGTGTATTTCAACTTTGGAAATAAAAACAAACCCTAAGGAGTCTAAGAAGTATAGAATGAGCTGAGAAATGAAAGTTAGCTTGTGTTTTGTCAGAAATTCTCAATATGTCTGTTGATTTAAAAGTTTGTCCAAATTTAAAATTGTCTTTCGATGTTCTCTTTGATTTGAAATGTCCATAACTATCATGGCGTTGTGTTACAGCTCAAATGATTCTCCCTTGAGGCCTATTGCAACATAAAAATCTTAAAAATTTTTCCTAATTTGAAATAGAATTTCATGCTAAGCTCTTTCATTGAACCTTTGACAAATAAAAAACCAAAAACAAATGCTCTGTAAATATATTCACTTGTATTGATTACTAACTAATGTGGCATGCTGTAGTTTGTTTTTTTTTGGGCGGGGGGTGATAATTTTTATCAAAAGATCATTTTACTAGTTCACTTAAATCTTAAGAATATTTATTGTTACTGCTATAATTATCACTGCTGATGATCAGTAACAGTTGATTTCCTTTATTAGAGGAAGAAAATTTTAATGGAAAATATTGTAATTGTAAATCAACATATATATAGTCATGGTAATTTTTTAGGGGCTATTTTTTCTCATCAATAGATGCCACTGTTATTGATTGAATAGCAGTAGTTTCCTCACTGAACTATCTAATCCTGGCCATTGACCTGTGAGGTTACTCCACTCAGTTTCAAGTGTGTGAAGCACACTGTTTGCCCCTCATTTGGATTAATCTGCCTTATTTCATCCCATGGTTTTCAATATTATACTCTTATGTCACTCATCTAATATCCCTCCTCAAGATCTGTTATCCAGTGACAAGCTGGAACAAGATAACTGATTATGGAGGGGTTTGATCTCTCTCTTCTTCGTTTTAGAGTTATATATCTCCAGTGTTACACTTATAGGCTTTTACTAAAGTAGGTTTTCCTTCTAAAAAATAAAAAAAACCAATAATGTCCTTTCTTTTTTTCTCTTTAAAATTTTTCCTTCTTTACTCTGTCCTTTTTTTTCTTACCCTTTCCTGCTTTTTCTTTTTTTTTTCTTTATATACTATCAATTTGAGGTTCTCAACCCTTTTTCATTTAAAGTTAACATATGAAATTAAATTTTTTGCTGGCTTTTGCTATTCAACTCAAAAAAGGCACTTCCTGAAATAAATGTTTGCCATCCTTTTTTCGTGCATTTTCCTCATAAATTGAGGATGTGCTTTTGTTTACTGTGGAAGAAGATGGGTATATTGGAAATTGTGTTTTGCCTTGCTATATGGAGCCAAACTTCCAGTCTTTATTATTGATGCTTTTAAACAGATTTTGTTATCCCTATTAGAATTTAAAGACTTATATACTTTCATTTTCAAACTTTTAAGTTTTAATCTTGTATAAGTCCAACTATCCCATTTGATTCTATTCAAGCTTTATGGATTGATTTTATTCCTTACTTTAACAATCAACCTTCTATTATTGCCTTTTTACTTTGCCCTTTTACTTTTACTTATGTTTTTGCTCTTCATGGTGCAATTTCATGGATAGATTTTGAAATAATAAATTCAACTTAAACAATTTACCAAACAAAAATGAAGATCTTGCTGTTTTCCCTCAAAGCTTGTATGCCTAAACTCTGAATTCCATAAAAAAGGAAAACTATAGACTTAAAACTACCCAAATAACTCTGGATAAACAGCTCTTTGAACTGTGAGGCATTCTACGCTTTTAGAGGATTAACTTCCAATCACAGAATTGTCACAGCAAAGACTTGTGTATCTACACATAAATAAGAAATAAAACAAGTACATCTTCACTATATGACTGATCCTCATTTACCAATAGTGATGTTAGAAATCATTATATGGTAACCATAAAAAAACAAGTTTAATATCCTTCAGGAAACATATGAAAGACATACTTCAAATAACAAATATAAAAACTGTCTTACTGCCCATATAAAAGCAGCAGCTAAGTGCATACTAACCAAAGAGCCAAATCTCGAATTCTATAAGAGGCAATAGCAATTAGAAAAAGACAAAATAAGATGGAAAAAGTATCCTTACTTAATAAAAAAATCTCAATGAATGTCAATGTGCAGAAATTTAAAAAAGTCCTGAGAGAATTAACTAAAACATATGAGAATGAACAACTAGGAAATATTCAAGGCTAAATCTATAAAATCAGATATTTGGTAGAAGATAGACAATCATGAATAGCATGGAAGAGTAAATGAAGTGAGTGTAAGGAAAAGCATTTCAAGAGCAAAACTAAAAGCTGCCAGATAAGAAGAAAGACTTCAGAAGGGGAAATAACATTTCAATTATCTGCACAATAACCCTCCTGAAATCACTGATAAACCTACCAAAAAATTATCAGTTGCAAACGATACCTCAAACTAGAACAGTATATGAAGTAAGAAATTGACACAGTGCTGAAAAAAAATTAAAAGAAGAAAAGCTGTAGGGCTCAATGAAATACTCCCTGAAGTATAGAAGACAAGAAAATTTGACACACTTATTTGATTAATCTACACTGTATAAAAAACACAATAGAGAAATGGATGAAAGCTGTATCTTCCTCTCCCCCAAGAAAGACAACCTCAGAATCACTAAGATCTACAGAGGTATAACTCTTACTACTATAGCTGCTAAGGTTTATAATGATCTGCTTCTCAACCCAATCCAACCAGAAACTGAGAAAATTCTTTGGAAAAATCAGAAGAGTTTTTGGAGAAATCAATCTACAACTCCACAGATTTTGACCATCTATTGAATCATTGAAGAAGCAATGCAAAGAATCTCAAAGCAACACTATTGTTCATTGAATTCTCTAAGGCATTTGATTCTGTAGAGAGAAAATGGAATAAGTTTTTCTAGCATATAGATTTCTTAAAGAAATTGTTAATGCTATAATGATGCTTTAGATAAACATGAAAGCAGTAGTTTGCTTACTTGATGGTGATACTGATTTTTTTGACATTGTCTCTGGAGTCTTACAAAGAGATGTATTAATACCAAACATGTTTATAATTTGTCTAGATGACATACTACAAATGTCAATAGATATAATAAAAGAAAATGGTTTCACACTAAAAAAGACAACAAGCTGATATCCTACTGAAACTAAGATGCAAACTACAAAGGTGATTTAGTGCTTCTTGCTTCTACACCTTGCTAAAGCCAAATCCCTGTTACATAGCCTGGGGCAAGTAACTGGAGGCATTGGCCTTTATGTAAATGCAGATAAAACAAATTAGTTCACCAGTTCACATACCTTGGCTGCAATATCTCATCTACTGAAAGTGATGTCAAAGTATTGACTGCTATAGACAGTTTGTTGGTGATATGGAAATCTGATCTCTCTGATAGAATAAAACAGGATTTCTTCCAAGCCATGTCAGTACTACTTTGTGGATGCACTACTTGATTGGAGAAAAAGCTAAATGATAACTAATCAAGAATGATGTGTGCTCTTTTGAACAAATCCTGAAAGCCACACTCCACAAAACAGCTGCTGTATGGCCATTTACCTCTCATCTCACAAACCATGCAAGTAAGACAAACAAGTCTGTTGGATAAGTAAGGATATACTGAAAAAGATTCCTACACATGAAAAGCATGTGTTTGCCGTCTACAAATTGTCAGCAAATATTTATCGACTTTCCCATCAGTAGATTAGCCAATGAAAGGTGACTTAAGTAGAAGCAGTAGATTAGCCAATCAGTCGTGACTAAGTCACATATAAACAAAGGCAAATTAACCGAGAACAGACTTAATGCAGCCTTGTATGAGCCCAGAGCAGCAAAACTTTTTTTGATGGTGATGAATCTAAGTATGAATTGTGGGAAGTGAAGTTCCTTTGATATCTTAGAATTCAACATTTACAAGGAGCACACAATAAGTTTCCAGACTTTTTTCATATGGGTACTTTTATTGATAGTACACACATGAAACTCTAGTCCCCTTCGAAGTAATCTCCTCTGGCTGCAATGCACTTATTGCACCGTTCCAACAACTTCTGGAAGGCCCAATGGAAGTCCTCTTGTGTGAGCGTGTCAATGACCTTCGTCACAGCCTCTTTCATCTCCTCAATTGTCTCATAACAACAGCCTCTGAGCTTAGGGAATAAGCAAAAGTCACAGGGAGCAATGTCTGGACTATAGGGAGGCTGAGGAACTGTCTTGATGCCCATCTTGGTCAAATAGTCTGTGACAAGGATGGAGTTGCGGACTGGTGCATTGTCATGATGGAAATGCCACTGAGCCGATTTGAAGAGTGCTGGCCTCTTCTAACGGAATCTCTTTCTGAAGTCCCTTAAAACCTCAACATAGTATTCCTTGTTGACTGTCTGTCCAGTGGGAACCCAGTGCGTGTAGATCATGCCAGTGTTGTCAAAAAAAGGGATCATTAAAAGCTTGTGGGTGGATTTGCTCTGTCTGGGCTTCTTGGGTCTGAGAGAGCCAGCATGCTTCCACTGGGAACTCTGTTTCTTGGTCTCTGGGTCATAGCTGTAGATCCAGCTTTCATCGCAGGTCACCAGAGCATCAAGAACTGCGGGATCTGAATTGATCAGCTTGACCATCTCCCTGCTGTCTAAAACGTCTTTCTTTCTGATCTTCTCTGAGCACCCTTGGTACAAACTTCACGCAAATCTCCTGCATCTTCAGTTCCTCGCAAATAATTGTGTGTACAGTTCCCACACTGACATCCAACTGTGCACTTATTGTGTCTATAGACATACGACAGTGCAAGATGGTTGAAAAGTAGTCTGAAGCATTCCATACGTTTCTTTGGCATTTTTTCCAAGTTTAAAACAGAATTTTATTGCATATTATTCTTCTAAAGTGTCCTCATGTCCAGATTACATTTTTGAAATTCACCAGCTGTGACAATCAGACTTTAGTAGGGTGTATTCCAATTGCTGCTGTCGCTGTTCATTTGAACCTGAAATCATAAAAATTGGTCAGTCATCTCATAAGATGTATAGCAATAACATACTGAATTTTCAAGAGTCTATGACAATTTAGATACCTGTACAAAAAAGTCTGGAAACCTATTGAAGGCAGTAGTACATCAAATTGTACGGTCAATAATAGACGAGAGTGATGATATTGACTCCATAGAAAAGAAGGCAATTGTATTTGCTGAACTTATTCAGTATTTGAATGATAAAAGTCTGTCATTAGTGATAAGAGATATACGAGACAATGGACAAAAAGCCTTAACAATTTTGAGGAACATTATTTGTCAAAAGGAAAGCTGAAAGTTATTTCCCTCTATACAGAGCTAACATCTTTGAGAATATTGGAATCAGTCTATTACAGACTATATAACAAAGACAGAGAATATTTCTAATGCTCTGAAGGAAGCAGAGGAAGTTATAAGCGATGGACTTCTGATTGCAATGTTGCTCAAGGGGTTACCTGTGAATTTTAATCCTTTTATAATGGTTATAACCCAGAAGAAGAAAACCTTAACTTTTTCTGAATTTAAAGTATGTTTAAGAAGTGATGAAGAGACAGAGCATATGTGTTACCCGCCAGATAAATCTACCAATATATTACAAATGAAGACCATGTTTGGGAAGATTAACCCAAGAAATAAACCCTGGGTAAGTATGCATTTTTGCTATGATTATAAATCAACAAATTATTATACAACAGTTACTAGAAACCTCAGCATAGAAGAAAGGACTATAAAATCCCCACCCCAGGGAAGACAAATATTATTTTTTACATTTGTGGACACAAAGCATTTGATTGTAGAAATAGAAGGCAAAGTGATTTTTGTCATAATATAAGAACCTATTCTAAAGTCCAAACCCATTTCTTTGCTTTAGGATATGATATTGTTTCAGACAAGACTAATTGATGGTGGGGCTACCAATCATGTAATAACTGATGTTAGAATTTATCAATTTTGATAAAAATTTTGAACCAGGGAACCATTTTGTTGAATTGGCTGACAGCAGCCGAGCAAATAACATATTAATGAAAAGGGGTGACACCTACATTAATCTATGCAATAGCGAAGGACACATGTATCTTAAAAAATGCTTAATGTATACCAACTTTTAAACAAAATATATTTTCAGTACAAGCGTCAACAAAAAATGGTGCACACATAAGTTTTGAGTGTAACAACTGCCAATTAATTTACCCTAATGGAGCAGTTTTCAACATAACACAGAGAAGACATTTGTATTATTTGAAAAATATCGCCACTTATGACTTACACATTTGGCATAAAATCTTAGGCCACTGTAACGAATCAGATATTAAAAAGTTACTCAAGTTAGTTAAAGAAATGAAGATAAAACTGACACCAAATTATGCTCTTAGGCAACAAAAATCTTTGCACTTGTACACAGGGATTTAGCAAGCCCCCATTCAACCCTAAGCAAAAGATGGTTATAAATATGTAATTAATTTTATTAATGACTATTCTGGCCTTACGATATTATATTTCTTAAAACACAAGTCTGACACTTTGCTCGCTGCAAAGAAATATCACCCCTTTTGGCCATGTAAAATGTTTACGGACAGACAATGGAACAGAGTTTACTTTTGAACCTTTTCAACGGTTACTTGTACTTAATATAATCAAACACAAGAGGTCAGTGCATTATTCTCTGTATCAAAATGCGACTACTCAACAGTCATGGTGAACTTTATTTTCTGTGGCAAGGTGTCTTCTTACTGAGTCAAAATTGCCTAAAAACTTGTGGGTTTACGCATTGATGGCTTCAGTATATATTAGAAATCACTGTTACTATGAAAACACAAAAAAAAAACCCATATGAAAGTTTTATCGGTTCAAAACTAAACTTAAATAAGATGCATATTTTTGGTATGACTCGTTTTTGTTATGTACAAAATAAAACAAAATTGGAACCTTGTTGTGAAAAAGGCATCTTTGTCGGCTATGATAAATCAAGTCTGGCTTACTTGATTTACTTTTCAGAAATAATGACTATTAAAAAAGTTTGGTGTGTGAAATTTACTGAGTCTTATGATAATAGCATGCTTTCAAAACCAGATAATACCGAAAATCCAGAATCCTTAATCACATATGATGTAGAACCGAAAGTCAACCTAAACACCAAAGGGGAGGGGCAAATAACCTGTTATCTCATCTGACAGAGAAAAATATCCAATTTTTTTGTCGTAGAAAATGTTGAATTTGGTGGTGTTGATTACTGCTGTACTCTGTGTATGATTCCTACCAATTCTCTAGATTCGAAAAGATGGATTTTAGCAATGAGGAAAGAATTTAATTTCTTGGTAGAAAATAATACTTTTGAATGGGAAAAGGTCCCAAAAATAAAAATATTATCAGTATTAGGTGTTTTTTTTACTATAAAAAGTAAAAGCAATGGAGGTCATGAGTTTGAGGCCAAAACTACTCACAAATATATGGTAAAGAATATAGAGAAACTTTTGCCCTGACCACAAATATGGATGTTGAGAGTGCATATTAAAAGCCCCCCCCCCACCCGAATATGAGGTATATGTTGAACAGCCAGAAGGCTTTTAATGTAAAAATGGGAATTATGTTTGGAAACTTAAAAATCCTTATATGGGTTAAAACAGAGCAGTCGAACTTGAAATAAAACATTCTATGCTTATTTAACTAGACAAAATTCCGTCCAATCATTGGTTGACTCCTGCATGTAAGTTCAAAATGTCTGCAATCAAATATCCATCATTTTATTGTGAGTTGATGATATATTTATAGCTTCAAAAACTGAGGCATACCTTGTGCAAGTTAAGACAAGACTGAACTCAAGATTCAAAATGACTGATCTTGGGCAATTATCCTAGTTCTTAGCAATACAATTTGAATGCAAAAATAATAATATTAAAATGAATCAATCTAGATATATCAAGAAGATATTATCAAAGTCTGGCATGGCAGATTGCAAACCAAACTCAACTCCATGTGAAATGGATATAATGAAAACAAGTGACAAAGTTGATTAAATAGAAAGCCAACCTTATCGTGAAATTATTGGTAGTCTTAAGACCTGATATTTGTTATACAGTTACTAGGTTGTCTCAAGACCAAGCAAAATAAAATTCTTTACATTTAACAAGGGCAAAACATGTCTTATGTTATTTAAAAGTCACAATCAACCAGTCACTAATATTCAAGAAATCACAGAAACCCTTGGGTTTCGTGACTCGGATAGGGGTAATTCAGATGATAGAAAAAGCGTTAGCAGATTTTGCTTTTAATTGGCAGAAAATAACCTAATGATTTCATGGAAATCTAAAAAGCAAAATTCAGTCATTTTGTCAACATGCGAAGTGGAATTTATAGCTATATCATTAGCAATCCAAGAAGCCTTGTATCTTAAAGCACTATGATGGAACTGGAGTTGCTTAAGAATCCAACAACTATTCATTGTAATAATCAGTATTGTTTTGGCAAAAAACCCAGTCGTTCATTAAAGATCAAAACAAATTGGTATAAAATTTCAGTTTATATGTGATGAATAAAGGGTTGATTCTTTAAGAATACATTGAAACAGAAAAAATGCAGCCAACGTGTTCACAAAGCCAATGATGGGAATAAAATTAAACAGTTTCAGAAAAATTATTGTAGGTAATTGATTCTTAACCTAGTAAATTAGACATGAATAGCCCAGTTGACTGGGGCAGAAGAATACATTGCCTGCATTTCAGCAGAGGGGTAAACCCACCCCCCAATGAGTATCCGAGATATGACAATAAACCAGCCAGCTAATCCTAGAAAAAAAAAAAAATTAATCACTAATCATGTTTTTGTGTCAATTAAACAAAATTATACAAAGAGTATCCTGGATATGACACTAAACAATCAGATAGCAAGACTTCAGTAATGCTAGAGCATTGGGGAATGCAGAGTACCCCTTTATTGTCATTGCTCCCAAGTCCTGAAGTGATAGCAAGAACGCTATCTATGGGTTAAAAAGAACTGGTTAACATATAAACTGAGTGCAAACAAATGACTTATGTTAAATTGAATTGTTAGAAAAAGAACTGTTTGATTGTTTAACTGCGTAGCTACAAAATGTCTTTGCAAATCATATTATTTGCTATATATGTACAAATAGGATTTAATGTTAAATAACCAACAACGAATGATATTCCATAAAACCAAACCAAAACCAACATAAATAAATTAGAACATTTCAGACAATAGTGATTATTTAATCACCATTATATTTAACTTTTGTCTGAACAAGAAAATTAATGTAAATTTTAGAACAGCAGACACTCAGAAACTGCCAAATGATATTTCATTCTTTTGAGACTTGGTTTTACTTTCATTGTGAGAAAAGCAGGTTTCATATTGAAATTCCCTTATTTCTGTTGATGGTAAGAAAATTTAGTGAAATAGAATTTAGTCAAAAATTATTATGGAAATATCTTTTAAAAGAAATTTAAAATACAAGAATTAATATTCTCATAATGTTCTTTAATTGATGGCATATTTGATAACCAAGTCTTGAGACAAAATTCTCTTAGACCAAATTGTCTGCTTCCTCTTCTGTTACCTTGGTAACTATCTTAATTTTCTATAATCTCTTTTATGTTTTTGGTGTTCTCCATAAAGAAATTTAATGTCTTATAATCATTATGCTTTTTCATCCCAAACCTTCCAATCTTTGGATTCTTGTTTCTTAATGTCCAGATGGCAAGTTAGTCATATTTTATTTGTCTTCATCACTTTCTTCTCTCTCTCTCTACATATTTATTTTTTCTTCACTCCTTCTTTGTGTTGCCATTGCTTTTACCAATTTCTTCTGGCATCATAAGAGATTCCAATCCATAAAGGAACCAAAGGTCAGGCAGGTACTATACTGATTCTAGCTAGAAAAATGTCATGCTGTACATACAAACAAGCAGAATAATAGAATAGATTATGAAAATATTCTTACTAAATATCCTTGTAGATCTTTACATGTTAATGTTATCTTTGCCAATAGTGCTTCAGTACAACTATGTCTGCATGGACAATATATTTTCCTATTTCTTTTTCCCACAGAATGTTCAGTGGCAGCTTATCAACACATTATATACAGTCCTGTTTGCTTTAGTTTACTTCTTTTTTTTTTCTCTGGGCAATAAGTTATTACTAACACTACACCTGGCCTCTGTTCGCCATCAACACACTATCCAGCCATTAGTCATTACAAGGGGAGATAATTTATCAGCCTCTCTATTTTCTCCTCTTTCCTTCTTATCCTGTAATTTTTTTCTTTTTTATTGTTCTTTTCCTTTATTTCTATTTATCTATTTTCACCAACAACCTTTTTTTTTTTAACTCTATAAGCTTCAGGCTTTTTGCTCTTTTTATCCTTTCTTTTATGACAAGTTGTAAGGTCAATAAATCGAGGTGATAATCTTTCTGTTTATCTCTTATATTGGATTTTTTTTTTGGTATCCCATCCTGCTCCATTTAAAGAATATTAGGCTATCAGACATATGATTTAAACATTCTGAAATTTTGTTAAGAAACTGATGAATTTTTAAATTTATTTTTATGTAATATTTAATACATTTCAATCTGTTCTTGGTAAATTCTTGATCAGATTTTTTTCAAGCATTGAAGAAGTTTAATTTAAATCCATTTAAAATGTTATGAAAGGAAATCAATCACCAAGAAGAAAATTACAAAAATATAAACACCATTATTATTGTTATTATTATCATCATTTCAATAGATTTTGACTAGTATTTTCTTTCATCTTTGCTTGTTTGATGCAACTCAGATCATCATTCTATGACAGTGAGGAAGAGTGAAGATCAGAAATAGTAATAAAAATGGCAACAGAAGGAAGTAAATTTAAGTTTCTCTGAGAACACTACCTTATTATTTTCTATTTGCACTATTTATTGCCATTGTGAAATAATGATCTGAATGAGTTGTATTAAAAAGGCAAGTAAGGAAAATTAAAATTAAAAGAAAATACTATACTAATATTTTGTTTAATTTTTTTCTGCAACTTGATTTTTAAATTTAACTTTACTCAAATACTATGGCATTGGCAATCTGGTTGGGCCATTTAGTTTTTTTTTTCTCTTGGTTACCAAAAAATATTAATGTGACTTAACATAGGTAATCTTGGTAAACCTGTGGCCAGTAGGTTACATGTGACTCTTTATAACATTCTGTATGGCCTAATTTCATGATTATAACTTTTTATTAATTTTTTTCCTCTGACTTTTTCTTGATAGAAGTTCGATATGAAGTTTAATGAGAAACTTGTCTGGAGACAAATTTCTCATTAAAATTCATTTTATATAACTTAGGAATTTTCTTAAAAAATAGTTTTATTTTGATGTAACAAATGCAGTAATTGTAAACTTTTTCCTATGGGGTAGGATTAGATTCTATTTTAAAAAGATTGCCCATACCTGATTTAAAGATGCAATGTTAATGTACTGTTTGGGTTATAAATATGCATTTGGTTTTCTAATGCTTTTCCACATTTCCTCTCTTTAAACTCTGCTTTGTCAACAGGGCTTTGAATATGTTGACTGTATCTTCAGCAGAGAGGTAAGAACTCCTTCCCTCCCAAAAAAGAGGTGTCTTTGGTATGTGTTTTACTCTGGGGAGTGTTCATTGCTATTACTCCCAGATCCGCTCTGACCAGAGTGGTAGTATGTCTTAGGGTCTTATCTATGGATCAAATAGTTCTGTTTAAAAATTATTTGTATTAGGTAAGAATACTTGAAACCATAAAATTCTGTGCTAAAATATGATTATTATTAAATAAAATTATTCATATTGGATAGGAATGCTTGAAACCATTTAACTGTGTGCAGATTATTTGTATTAAATAAGAATAGTTGATGTCAAAACAGTGTGAAATCAAATGATTCTAGGCAAATAGAAGTCTGTCCTGTCTGCTGGATCTACAGAATACACTGCTTGCACCTCTGCAGAGGGGTAAGACCTCTCCAACGAGGCCTCTTTTTGGCTATGGATGGTGACCTGTAATGCTTCAGGATGGGATCCTGGTGGCGGAGCAGTCCTTGACTTGGCAACTGAGTGGTCAAATGACTTGCAACACACCTATTTGGCTATTATTGGGCAAGATGGGCAGTCAGAGAGGCCGAATCTGATCAATCGGCTGTCCATGCCAAATCTTAAGTCAGATTTACTATTTCCTTTTACATTGTCCTTAATCTTGATCCAGCGAGATTGGTTGGGCTAAATTTTAAAAAAAATTGACTTAGAAAATGGTGGCTCTAGTGTCATTTGTACCAACAGGCAAAGGAATTTGCTATACTGGACAACCTTCTAAGTGACCATATACTTGGATTTAAAACCTTATGACATCCAGGTGCTCTTGGTAAAAGTATACTATGTAGTCCTGTCATATCAAGGTGAATGGGTTTCCCCTTTGGTCACTTTGCACTGTTAGGCTCTGAGGTGAGTGGATAGCACAGTGAAATGCTATATCTATAGCACCACCTAAAATATCCAAGTGGCAGTATGCTGAGACAGATTTGGAGAGGGATACAGAGATCCAAATTTTATTGTCTAATAATCAATGAAAGAGAAACTAATCAGAAAACATTGTTCTCGGTAAGTGTATTCCTGAAATCAATGAAGACTACTAAAAACAATATGCTGGTTATGGAAGTGGTAAAAAAAGAGCCACATTTCCTAAGATCAGATTCCTTAACCCCTCTTGAGTAGTAAAATGCAAAGAACTATCCCTCTGCACTTTGGAGGAAATTTTAAAAAAAAATCTAAAAAGCCCACATTTGTCAATCATCAAAAGATGGGAAAACAATAGACACTCATACCTGTCTCATGATCTTTAAATCTACCAATAAAGCTTAAGATAGGATATGTGTTATGGTACCTACCTTACGGACTATAATGACCTCTTCCTATCACAATGAATACCAGGAGAATATTCATCTTGGTGTCAATTTAACTCCAGCCTAACACTTTGGCAATCAGAATGACGTTCAACACTCTTTTACTTATGCTGTATTTATACTTTTGTTCAATATACTTGTTTCACATAATCCTGAATTTGTGTCTTTCTTCCGGACCTTTTACAGGTCCACAACAATATGTGACAGTCATATTGGAAAAATACCTTCCAAACCCTGTGATGTTGCAACTGCCAGAAGTTTGGACATCATGAGAGCCACTGCACTAGGAGCCCAATATGCAAGCAGTGTGGGCAAGATGCTTCTGACCACACTTGTAAAGAATTGAGGGGTGCAAACTGTAGAGGAGACTATACCGCAGACTCTAGAGCTTGCAAGGCTTGGAAAAGGGAGAAAGAGTTAACTAAAGTGAAGTACACCAAAGACATATCTTTCCCAGAAGCATGCAAAATTGTAGAAACCATCTTGATCCCGTGCTAATGCTGCTAAAGTTGTTATGAGCTCTCAAGCCCAGGATATAGAGACCACATCTTTGGCTCCATCCTATCCAAATGCAGTTTAGGGGTCAGCAAGCACTCCTACCAAAGAATGCCAAAAATGCACTGCCCTAGTCAACACACTTCTTAGACTAAAGCAGAATGCCAGGCTTTCTGGGAGACTTGTAGGCCTTTGTGCCACAAACAAAAACAGCACTGCAAAAACAATCCCCTACGTGAAAATTTGACTAAAGGGAGAGGATATCAATGCTGTTACCCATTCAATCAAGAAAATATTCAAATACCAAGTCTACAAACAAAACAAGAACAACCAAAGACAAAAGATCCCCAATATGATCACTTGCTTCTACTGACATCTCTCAAAAAAAAACAAACACTTAAAGCCAAACGAAAACTTCTGTCAAAAGAAAAAATGGAAGATGCTGAAAACCTAGAAACAATGAATAAATCCAGAGTATCAAAAAAGATCGATACAGAGAACAGCCACCAACTACCTAAACATGAAACCCTAAGAAATAAACCACTAAACAACTTGGACCAATAACTCGATCATGAACCATGTATAATTGAGTAAAACTATTGTGGAATCAAAGCCAATAGGAATGAACTGTTCTTATTGTTGACGGACCAACAGCCCATCATCATCTGCTTTCAAGAAATATTCCTCAAAGCAAATGATAACATCAGAATAAGAATTTTATGAAATCTACAACTGTACCAGTGACAGGGCTTTTAGAGGTGTCTCAATCCTAATTAAGAATAATATACCGCAAAGTAAAATCAACCTCAACAATGGACTCCTGGCAATCACCGTCAAAGCAACCTTATACATAATTTCTGCTTATATATCCTGCCACATGATCTGATTAATGAAAAGGAACTCAACAACATATTACAGCAACTACCCACATCCTTCATTTTACTTGGTGATTTTAACCACCACAATGCCATATGGGGATGAAAAACCACAAACCAAAAAGGGAGAACATTGAAAATCATATTAGCAATAACAATCTATGTCTCATTAAAAAAAAATCTCAAACACATATTGACCCATCTTTGGCTATCTACTCAGCCATAGATTTACCCCTCTGTGAGCTCTCAATTTTCCTTGATTTCACCTGGAGGGTGTATTAGGATACATGCAAAGAGTGACCATTTCCTAATTGTGGTTGAGTGAGTGCACTCACAGGAGTAAGACCTTCCTCAGTGGAAACCTAATTGGGAGGAGATTAGATCTCTATGCTTCAAATAGCTCAAATGACACCATTTACTCTGCTGACCCCTTCACATAAAAACTCATCAGGATTGTGAAAAAGTGTATCCCATACAATCCAACCTCTTACAAACGGGAAAGATCATGGTTCAGCAAAGAATGTAGAAAAGTTATTTGACAACAATGTGCACTTCTGTGAAAATTCCACTCTCAAACTACCATCTCTAATTCAGTCTCCTTCCAATTCTACAGATCTAATGCATGTAAAACCATCAAAAGACCAAAAGAAACTCCTAATAAAATTATTTGGGCAAACTTCACCAATTTAAAAATAGTCTGGGACATGATTTTTAAAATAGCCAGTAAAAAACAAACAACTCCCCTAAAACACTGCTCTGTAAAATGAAAAAAATATTGGCAAAAAATGTTGTAGCCAATCTGCTAGATGAAATGCTTGGAAAAAAATCTTTCCATCTGGTCAACAAAGAATTCTTTCCATCAGGTCAACAAAAAGTTCCTGAAAGTTAAAACAAAGTGCAGAAAAAAAATTAAACTTCAAAAAATTCTGAATATTATAATAAGACATTCACCCTAACAGAATTTGTATATTTCATAGATAAATCCCACAACATGGCTGACAAGATTTGCAACGAGTTTGTAAAACAACTAACAAATGAATCTGTCTAATGCCTTCTAAATATCTTTAATAACACATGGATGAGTGACATCTCAGAAACATGGAGACAGAAGAGAGTTGTCCCCATCCTAAAAATTGGTATAATCTGCAGAACTATGAACTCATTGCATTGATTAGCTGCCTTTTCAAGACAATGGGGCAGATGATTAACAACAGGCTGATATGGTACTTAGAATCAAATGGCCTAATTACCAATATCCAGACTATCTGGTCTGCCTGGAAACCTTCCTCAAGGAAGCTTTCATAAAAAAGCAGTATCTGACAGCAATTTTTTCAACCTGGAAAAGGCTTTTGACACCATTTGGAAGTATGGTCAGATGAGAGAACTGCATGATCTAGGCTTTGGAAAAAACTGTCACTTTTCATAAGAAACTTTCTATTTCAAAGGAACTTAAGCATACGTATGGGATTCACTCTTTCTGACTTTCAAAATCAAGAGAAAGGTATTCCACAAGGAAGCATCCTATCCATTACTCTCTTTTCTAGATATAAATAATATTGTTAAATGCCTGAATCCTACAATCAACTGCACTATCTAGGTCAACAATTTTGTCACCTGATATAGATCTATCCACATTTACATGATTGAATGACAATTACAATTGAGTCTCAACAAAATAAACAAATGTGCCACAAATAATGGCTTCAAATTCTCAAAGTCCAAAGCCCAGTGCATTCATTTTTACTCCCTGAGGAAAATGTACATTGACCCTGGTCATCAAACTTAGAAAAGTGAAATACCCGTCATTCCTTGGAGTCATATTTTACAAAAAACTAACTTTCATCCCTTACATAAAATATCTAAAAACCAAATGCACCAGAGCCCAACAACTCTCACAAGTAGTTGCCTATACAGAATGGGGCACTGACTGACATTAATCTTTAGAGATCACTGATCTGCTCATTTGACTATGCCAGTTTAGTCTATAGATCTGACAGGAGGTCCTACCCTATACACTACAAAGGCTTAAGACTTAGGAACCTTCAGCACTTCTCCAGTTGACAGCCTATATGTCAAGGCTCATAAAGCACCTCTACAACTCAGATGTGAAAAACTGACCCTCTAATACTATACAAAACTCAAATTCTGCCTGTCCAACACAGCTTATGACTGCATCTTCAATCTTAGGTACAAGCAGTGTATTAAAAAAAAAGTAAAATTAAGATCTTTTGGCCTTCAGATGGAACCCACCTTTGAAGAATCTAAAATTTCTCTCACTAATATACATGAAATCACCTTACCTAAAACAACACCTTTCATTATTAAAAAACCTAAAGTGATCCTTGAACTAAATGAGCACCACAAAACAAAAACCTATCCCAGCACTTACCAAGATAAACTTTGCAATATCCTGGAACATCATCCCAGCCAATTCTACATCTTTACAGATAGCTCCTAGGAAAATGATTAAACACCATGCACAGCCATTTGTCTCAATTGTAAGAAAAGCTCTTTCAAAGGAAAGCTTCATCTTTATAGCTGAAGCCCATGTAATGTCTTGCTCTAAAGAAGTTCTTATACGCTGGACCCCAAGTCACATTGGAGTGAGGGAACTGAATTAGCAGCCAAATCAGCTTAAGATTTGGCCCTGACAAATTCAAGATTACATATACTGATTTGAAACCTAAAATCAATAGATTTCCTTGTGCAAAATGTTAAAAATGCTGGAATAGCAACAACCACAATAAACTCTTTTTAATCAAACCCACTTTTGGAGAATGGAGACCAGCCTTCAGAAAATTCAGAAAAGAAACAAGTCACTATGTTCTGATTATGCATTAGTCACCCGAGACTTACACATTCCTTTATACTCAAACAAAAATAACAACCACAGTTTATAATGTGTTTAACACCCTGCACTGTTAAACACTTTCTCATTAGAAAACACTTTTTTACACAAATAATATAAAAGATCTATTTAAAAATGTCAACATGGATGGCATTCTATCCTTTTCAAGAGACACAAAGTTATACCAAAAATATATCTATGTAAACTTGATCAATACCCAACAAAGTAACCCCAAAATAAGATTCCAATGATATTAACACATCATTAAAACCATTTAAAAAAGTGTAAATATAGATGTACATTATATATCATTCCCTCACCTCTAGGCATAAGATAACCCTGATGGGTTAATATGTCATTAAAATCCATCACCAAACCAACAGATAGAGTAATTTTTAAAAAATGTAATGGAACATTACAATAAAGCATTTTCAAATAAATTTTGGCATTGAATAACTCATAAGTAGTTGATATGCCTTTTAAACAAACCAAACCTATCTATAACATTTTCAGTTATCTATTTTGGTTACAATTCATTGGCATCTTTACATACTGGGGTTGATTTATGACTTACCAACATAGATTGGATTATTGATTCTTAGAAATGAAATTCTTGGCCAAAAATTAACCCTTATTTTACAAAACATCTCACAAACAATTCAAGAATATACTGAAAACTTCAAGAGAGATAAAGAAACCAATTTTTATTATAGTTGTTAAATATAAAGAATTGAGACTACAACACTCAGTATACGGAGAGACACCCTTTTTTATTAGTCCTCGTTCCCCTATCACATAAACAAGTATGGCTGTCGCTTCTCCTTCGGTCCCAGAAAAAACCCTTTCACCCCCCCCGAGAGTATCAGGGGAGGTAACTTGCATGATTTAACAGTTCTTTCCCCTTTTTCTTTTCATTTCTGTAGGGCATAAGTTCTGCAAAAGAAAATAGGAGAGTGTAACAACATTAAACAGAGGATTCTTTCGGCTCAGATATGAACCCAAGGATCTTAAATGAAGGCACTCCTTTCTTTGTCAAGGAGTCTGCAATTTGTGTGTTAGTTGGTACCCAAGAGATCTCTGCAATTTCTTTTCTTTCAAGCATCTCTCTCAAAATTCTGCTTCCTTCAACTGGGACACATTTTAATTTTTTTTTACATATTCATTTTGTCCAATTTTAATGTTATCCTTGTTCTCCTTTATGCTCAATCCTATGCATTGGAACTCTGAAACTTCTTCGGATTTAATTTTAAACAAGTGACGAAGTCTTTCGATGACCTTGCTTGGAGCATGTTGGAGAATCATTTCTTATATTTCCAGCATCCCTGTCCAGAAAGCCTCTGGCCACAAGTCTAGCCTTGCAAATTTGTTTGTTGTTTACATTTTTATGAGTGTAAACCCATCTTGTAGATATTCTGGGTTGGCCTTGATCAGATACTTGGGTGTAGACTTCATTTTTGATCCAGCTTTGGAGTTCATTCTTTCTTGCTGTTTCCAGGTCAGGATCAAAAGAGGAAATCATTATGTTTTCTTCTTCACCAAAGGTATGTTCATCATCACTTGTTGGTCTAATTTCACATGCTCTTACTCCATGCTCAAAATCTAGCTGAAATGGTTCACCCTGTTCCATAGCCACATTCATTAAATGCTTGTTCTTGCCTGTGGCTTTGCCTGCCCTACTTATGACATTCAATATTTTCCATTCCAAATCATCATCATTGGCAAGTTTACACTCAATTGTTTGTCCTGGTTTGGGAAGCTCAATTTCTTTTTGATTGGAATTTTGTTTGGGTAGCCCATTTCTCACAGTTTGATGTTGTTCAACATGATCATTCAGGGTCCCTAATTCTTCTACATTATTCTCTCCAAAAATTGAAATGTTTGATGTTTCTTTTGGTCCAACTTGTGAAGTAGTGGGTTCAACCATGGATTCACTTTCAGAAGAATTTTGATATACAACCGGATGAGGCACTAGACGACAAGTGTGCACTCTTATATATGTGCTCCCATGTTTAACAAGAACCTGTTTGTGCTCCCACTCTATAACAGTTCCTGGACCAACCCATCTATCACAGAAATTTCTCTTATAAAAAACATCACCATTTTTGTTTAACTGTGTTATACTTGTTCTCACTTGATGTCGAAGTGCACGTCTTAATTTTTCCAAAGACTCACACATTATAAACTGCTTTCTAGCAATATGCATAGTATTGAGGTTACTGGCAACAACCTCACTGGTGGAGACACCTTCTAATGCAGAGAGTTTGTCAATCAGAAAGGAGGTTAGGTTGGGATTCCTACCAAAAACAAGTTGGTTGGGACTAAATCCGTGAACACTGTGCAGTGTATTTTTGGCACTTATAGCCCATGCTAGTGCTATTTCAAAGCTACAATGTGTGTCCTCTAGAGTCTTCTTCATCATTTCTCCCAATATCCCATTATGTCGTTCATTTAACCTGTTACTCCATGGGCTTTCAGCAGCAGTAGTACGCACAACAATATTTAAATTCTGTGCCATGTCCCGAAATGACTGGTTGTTGAATTCCCTGCCATTATCAGTCAAGATAGCTTCTGGAGTTCCAAAATATGTTATCCAGTGCTTAAATATAGCACTAATAATGTCAGAACTCTCTTTACTAGAAATCCTGATTCCAACACTGTATCTAGTCGCATGGTCAACCAATTGCAGTACTTTGTTACCACTTATTTCTTTGATATCCATGGTAACATTTTCATTAAAATATGATCCTAATGTAAATCCAACAATAGGTTTAGGTTCAGTCTTTTTGTAATGAATGCATACTTCACAGGAACTTGGGAGTGTTTGCAAAATTTTTATAGATTCAGGATCTGTCACTCCTGCATTTTTAACTAAGTCACATAATTTCTTACTACTAGGGTGACTAAATTGTCTATGTAACTTTGTTGCAATTTTAATTTTTTCTGCCGTATTTTTAGAGGAGATATCTTTAATTAAAAGTATGTGTTTGAACTTACGTTTGTCCGGTAGAGGTTTGGTAATAGGAATGTAGTAATGTCCAGACGATGTACATCTCAATGGAATTTTCTTTTTTAACATCGTAACATTGTCATTCTCAAAGTCGAGGCAAGTCTCAGCACTTTTCATGGCGTCTTTGCTCAAGAGAAGTGGGATGTCAGAGTCCACAACATCAGTGATAATACTGACTTCAATATCAGCAACAAAACATGGTAGAATCACCTTGTAGAGTGAATTCAGTTTATTTCCATCGCCGAACTTAAAGGTTCTCACTCTTTTTTTTTACTATTTTTTTTGTACATCCGTTAATGTTTCAAGAAAACATTTATACCATTTTGTTCTACAAATGGTGCTCGATGCACCACTATCTTGAACAGCAGAGCCAAGTGTCACACGCATTTTTGCTGACTCATAAGAACAACATGAGCCACAGAAAGATCCTTCTTGTTTTCGCCACCATGTTCATCCCTACTACTGTCAACGTAAGGACAGTCATAAGACCAGTGAAACTTGCAGCCACAATTAAAACATACAGTAGTGTTGCCTGCTGGATCTAGTGGGTTTAATTTCTTTTTATCAGTGGAGCGTGTTTTATTCTTATTGCCCTGTCGTCTTCCACCGCGGTTTGTTTTTCCTTGCAAACTATTGAAACACAAACCACCTCGATATGAGGAGCGACCATAATATACTTAAGTAGGGTCCATTTGGTTATTTTCTGCATAGTTAATAACATCCACTTCGTTCTTCACCACGACAGGTGAAGTGTTGGGTGATGAAGCGTCAGAAAAATGTTTATGCATAATCTTCCGTAATTGTCCTGACATGGAAGATAGTGTTAACTCTCCGACAGTAGCCTTGACCAATTTTTTGTTATCCGGGGTGAGCTTGGCACTCTTTAGTGCTCTAAAGGCAAGTACAGGTTCTGGTAAAAGAATGTTAAAGTCTTTTAATTTGGCGTCACGTCAGCCAAAGTCAATCAGAAAGTTTTCCAATGAAGTCTCTGGCGGTCTCCGATAGCCTTCAAATGTTTCATATGCCCGAAAGGCAGACTGGTTTATGTCTTCCAGAAAAAGTGTATCCAGTTTTTCATACAAATTTTTCATTCCATCCTCAGAATTAAGAACCACAGTACAGTGTCCAACTCCAAAATAGCTTCTCTGGTCTTTCCTTCCAATGATAAAAATACTATGGAGGCTCGTTCTGTTTTATCCAGTGATGTCGCCATCTCCCAAATCTGCATCTCTTTCTTCCATGTACTGTATTTATCCTGAAGTAATGTGGGTGGAGAAAAATACTTTGAAGCCATTGTGTCGTTAAGCTCTGCTACCAATGTTAAATATAAAGAATTGAGACTACAACACTCAGGATACGGAGAGACACCCTTTTTTATAAGTCCTTGTTCCCCTATCACATAAACAAGTATGGCTGTCGCTTCTCCTCCGGTCCCAAAAAAAACCCCTTTTTTCTTGAAAGTATCAGGGGAGGTAACTTGCATGATTTAACAATAGTGATCTACCATAAACCAGAACATGATTTGAAAATGTTTCTATATATTTTCAGATCAACTGTTAATTTTAATCATTTCAATATTTTATTCAGTTTGCATTAATTAAAAACATTTTTTACTCTGCGATTCAAATATTTAATGATTATGACTGTCAGGAATAAAAATAATTTTCATTTTTCTAAAAGTTTACAAACATTTTAAAGAATTTCTTCCCTTAGTGTTTAAAAAAAACAATCTGTAAGGTGATGCTTCCCAATGCCAATTTTCTTTTAGAGTTTTCCTTTTGATGATGACAGTTGTAACAAACATCCAATAAACCATATCCAACTAATGTCAATATAATTTTATTTTTATAATCTACCTTACAAGTAATAAAAGAATTTATAAAAATTGGTTTGAAAAAAAATCATCACTCACGATAATTATAGCTAATTTTGTTAATAAAAGAAAAGTGATATTAGGAAGATGTGGATATAGACTAATACAATAATATCAAACTTGGCCTGACATCAGAGAAATTAATTTGTTATTGTAACAGTAAAATTAAGTGAATAATTCATCATAAGATTTTGAGAACAACAAATTTCTATCAGGAAACAAGATTTTTTAAAAACTTTAATGATTCAGATTTAATTTGTAAAATGTTATTAGTTGAATTTTTGTATATGATTGGTGACAAAAATTAATAACCATAGAATTATCTAAAAGCACAACTCTGTGTGTATGTGTGTGTGTGTGTGTGTGTGTGTATATATATATATATAAAAAATTAACTTAAATCGCGAGTCGAAAATCTTCTACTAAAGTTTCACCTTATCGGATCATCAGGAAGCCTAACTTCGACTAATTCTAAAGGAGAAATCGCCGTCTTATATTCACCAAAAACCCACCTAGCTTAGAATTTGCATAACAAAAAAAAAAAAAATAAATAAAATGAAATAAATAAATAAAAAAAAATAAAATAAAAATAAATAAATATAACCTTACTTTTATTTAAAAAAAAAAATCTCTGAAACCTATTCCTAATTATAGAGCGACCATGCCCTTTTGTGCCTACAACTATTTAACACCTCCGATCTTTGGTTTAACATATCCCTACTTTTACAAGATGCTATTGCTAGTTTCTCCTTCATGCAAAGCCGACAACTTCTATCCCCAGCCCTATATTTACAGCATTTCTTTATTACTTCCCATTTCATTATAGGATCTATCCCTTTATTATCCTTGAGCTCCCACACATAACTAGATAATGTAGTACTATGCCTATACCTCTCATGTGAGAAACTTGTTTTATGGTTATAGTACCTAGTCTTAAAATCCCCTTGCGTCATCCCAAAGTATATCTTTTTGTTTCTCTTATTATTCGGATCACTATATACTTCCATTTTATACACTACACATTCTTGCTTACATTTGCCTTCCAGCGGACATCTAACCTTATCCCTACAGTTACATTTAGCAATCACCTTATTTTTCTCCTTACTTAATTTAGCTATATTACTATTGTTTATTATGCCATTGATGTTTGGCATGCAACTATAACTTAATTTAACACAATTCTTATTAAATATCTTATGTAACGGGCTCCCACTAGGGAAATTTCTTTTTAATAACTTAAAGAATTCTTTCCCTAAGTTATTGACTACCTTCATGCTATAAGGGGGATTAAACCATAAAATTTTCCTAGGTCTATTTCTCCTTTTTTGCGTGTTACTTTCCTCCCTATCCCGATATTCTAAATTGATCCTATATCCGTCATTCTTCAAAGCCTCCTCATATTCCTGCTTGCTTCGTTCAAAAATTTCCTTGTTGGAGGAGTTATTTGATAATCTATGCTCTATTCCCTTAGGTACATGTTTAAACACCTGTGTTGGGTGATTAGATCCCCTATTCACATAACGCAGATTCTGGTTCCTTTTTCTAAATGGAGATACAGTTCCACTATATAAGTTTAAAGTAACATCAAGATAATCGGTAATTTTTAGGTCTGTCCTTATATCTAACCTAAATCTAAACTCATCAAACAGCTTATTCAATCTTTTTCTAATACCATCACACTTCTTCGGTGTACTTTTATCCACGATAATCAAACCAACATCATAATAAAGCCCGTGGATACTCGGGTCCATAATCTTATTAATGCTATACAATAATACACACCCGACGAGCTCACAAATTTCTTCCCCATCATATGCCCCAATTGAAACGTCGAAATTTCCACCCTCTCCTTTTTTTATCCATATACTATCTTCATAGTATAGCAATGTTTTACGACAATGCTTAATTATCTCCACCTTATCTAAAGGTATCACCATATATTCCTTAGCCAAATCTAACGCTCTATCCAGTGTTCTTTCGGTTATCGGATAAAAATCCTTAATATCATATTTGATAAAGGAGCACCTATCATTCTTCTCGTATTCCTCAAACCACTTAATACAATCTTTTGTGCTCCGCCACTGGTTGATGTTTAATGCCAGCCTAAGTGAATCACATATTTCTTGGACGATTATTTTACTAACCCTACCTATCTGTGTTTTGGCCGGGTTAATAAGCCTACATTCAGGATTAGTCTTGAAATCACTTTTGTGGTCCTTGATCGTTATGAAACAATTCTTGGTATTGTATTTTTCCACTCTATCAACAATACCTAGTCTATGCGCCAACATTTTTGCCTCGCTATTCAACTCTTTTTCGAGATCAGGTGGTGCTTTCTAATAATTCTTAACCACCTCCTTAAACATCATTTGCTTATATTTTCCCTTTTCTATTTCATACAAATTACCCGATTTATCCGACTTTACAAATATGCTTTTGGACTCCTTAAATCTCCTCATATCCTCATACATTTTTTGCTGAATATTATTGCGCATTTTCCTAAACTTTATCTCCTTAACCATTCCAATCATTTCAGCCTCAAACTTGTCTATCTCTTTGATATGTGGGGGGCGGGGGTTCCTAGTTCTAAACCCATATTTCTCCCCGTCCCTCCTTTTCTGTACAGTTAATCGTATTGAGAAAAAAAATGATACCTTCCACCTCATATTCTTTATAAAAGATTCTATCCTTCTCAACAGAACTAACTTATACTGATGCCTATTGAGGTATTGGTATGTTTTTATATGAATAATTTATATTCACTCTCTCCATAGTAACAGGAGCAAAGAAAGTGCTCAATGGAAAAACACCAGAGCTTAAATATTTACTAATCTAATATCTACCAGAAAAAAACAAAAAAAAACCCGCCAGGAACAAGAGATAAAAGTATCTCGAATCACCGCCGCGGGGGAAAAAGAAAAAATTATAGGTCTAAAAGAAAGAAAAGGCCAACCTAGTCCGACCCCTTGAAAAAAATCAAGGGATTTGCAGTCAGTGGTCAAAAGAAAACTAAAAACCTTCCGTGAATCCTGCAATGCTACAATTACAAAAGTGCTCAATACAAGTGGAGCCAATCATAAAATTTTATATTTTTTCAAATTTTTTTTCAAATTTATTTTTTTAATCTATTTTTTATTTATTTTATTTATTTATTTTTTTATTTATTTTTTGTTTTAATTTTTAAAAATTTTTTTATTTATTTATTTTTTTATTTATTTTTTGTTTTAATTTTTTTAATTTTTTTATTTATTTATTTTTTTATTTATTTTTTGTTTTAATTTTTTTTAATTTTTTATTTATTTATTTATTTATTTATTTTTTGTTTTAATTTTTTAAAATTTTTTTATCTATTTATTTATTTTCATTTTATTTTTTTATTTTTTTTTATTTATTTATTTTATTTTATTTATTTATTTATTTTTTTGTTATGCAAATTCTAAGCTAGGTGGGTTTTTAGTGAATATAAGACGGCGATTTCTCCTTTAGAATTAGTCGAAGTTAGGCTTCCTGATGATCCGATAAGGTGAAACTTTAGTAGAAGATTTTCGACTCGCGATTTAAGTTAATTTTATAATTGGCTCCACTTGTATTGAGCACTTTTGTAATTGTAGCATTGCAGGATTCACGGAAGGTTTTTAGTTTTCTTTTGACCAACTGACTGCGTATCTCTTGATTTTTTTCAAGGGGTCAGACAAGGTTGGCCTTTTCTTTCTTTTTGACCTATAATTTTTTCTTTTTCCCCCCGGGTGGTGATTCGAGATACTTTTATCTCTTGTTCCTGGCGGGTTTTTTTTGTTTTTTTCTGGTACTGTGAATGCTGGTAGATATTAGATTTGTAAACATATATATATATATATATATATATATATATATACACACACACACACACACACAGAGTTATATATATATATATATATATATAATTTATTGTAACTTTCACTTATACATATTTTTTTTACATTTTCTGTTTTCAAAATGATGGTATTTCAAGATAGAATATGTATCATTACAATTGTTAGACTGAGCCAACACTTATTTTTTGTGATTTTCTATAAGTAAATATTTATGATAACTTTAATTCAAAATTACTGTCCATCACTTGAGATTATGTTCACTGGTCTGTTTTTGTTTTTCTTCATTCCTTAGTTACCAGCTGCTAACTTTTCAATATTACTTTCCAATTCTTCCTATCATTCTCTTTATCTTTTTCTCTTTGGTCATATTTGTGTAATACACATAAATTTAATGATATACTAGATGGCTGTGAATCTGTTTTAACAGCACTCCATGATGATACTGATGTTTTTATTCAGGGCTGAAGGATTCTAATTAATATTTTTACTATATTGAGAATTTAGATGATTTAATTTATGAATATAGCATTGAATTCAAACTTCACAAAATTTCTGCTGTTGCCAATTGGCCTGTAATTTGCTTTATTTTCCAAGTAAGAGCATTTTAGATATATTTATCTAATAAAACCCTCTCTATGATGTACCATTTCCATCAGATTATGATTACATACAAGCGATGAGAACTTTTATTGAAAATGATTTGAATAAATTTACATTAAATAACAAAAGTAAATATATTCAATATCTTTATAAGACGTTTTCAAGAAAAAGAGTAATAGAGCTTCTTATATTTTTATGCCAGAACCCATATTTATCTGTGACTGGGGATATATAATGACAGTAGGGAACCACCCTCCCACGTTACATTTCTTCGATGTATTTAACTGGGTAAGATCGGAGTCAAAGCCTATATTGTCCCATAGGGAAATGCCAGTGTAGTCGAGCAATTCTTGTTTCTACCCATACATACCTGAAGGATTTCCTCATCAAACTCAACTTTGTGTAACATTCATGCTCACTAACTGGCTGATGTATATCTCAACGTCATTGATAAAAAAATAAAATTTAATAGAATCCTTCATACTGATAAAATGTTAAATACTAACAATAGTTTTATTAGTATGAAAATTGGCAATATCTTCTCAGTAATGGATTAACTTATGAAAGAAATTAACTTTTCAAACTAAACATCCTTTATTCCTATCCATTCTGATTATTCTTATAGGAAATTAACTTTTAGTCCTCCCATTCTAAGAGACACAAATGGCAAGAGTTTACATAATGATTCATTTGTAAAAGTCCCAATTGAAATGTGGTTTATCAACATTTTGGCTAACATCAAAGTACAGGATCTGTTTTTGTTGGCTTTATGATCTGATGTATAAAATAGAACAGATATGACTCTTTGCACATTTTGATCATTAGGACAAAAACCACATTATACCAAAAAATTTATGTACATTCTTTCTTGAAATATAGTGATTGACAAAAAATGTTTACCAGTTAGAATTGGGTGATGATGTATCTCACAAGAAATTTCTCTATTCTGTAACTGTGAAAACAACTTTAATGAGCACCATATAATTCAAAAGAATGGCACAAAGTTTTTGGCCATTGTCATGTCAAATTTGAAAAGGTTTTCTAGAATGACTGAAAACTTTGATCACAAGGGAAAAGGTGCAGAATAGAAAACCTGATAAACATTCAAATATAGTTTTAGAACTAGTGCATAGTAATTTGGCTTGTCCAACTGACTCTATTACTTCTGGTACACACTTTGCTTTGTGGACAATTATCCTGGTTTGAACATGATTTATTTTCTTATGTAAAACAGTGACATTATGGCTGAAATTGCTCTGTATGCACTAATAAAATACATTAGAATGGATAACTGTTAAGAATTTATGAGTAATGAATTTGAATTATTTCTTATGAATAACGATATTAAGCGTGAAAAATTTTCTCTTTATTTGGAACACCAAAACATGAAACTATTGAAAGATAATAGCGATCTTTGAAATGGACACCTGTTTATTACTGAAATCTACACCTCTAAATATATTGTGGACATATGATATGGTGTCTTGCATATTAGATATAAGTGTTATAATCTAACAACTAATAAGACAGCATTTCAAATATTTGCTGGAAGTAAATCAAATATTAATAATGTACATATTTTTGGTAAAATTTGTTATGTTTATAAGAGGAATAAAAAGAAACCTGACACCTGAAACCAAAAAGGTATTTTTATTTGGTTATGACAGAAGTAGTCTTGTATATTTTGCAGTCAGGAAAGAAGCTAAAAATGTTGGATATATAAAAATCATTAATAGCTTTGAAATCATGGATAATGTTTGAAACTACTTATCGAGTTAATGACAAAATCTTTATCAGGAGTTGTGAGCACATTAGCATTTTGGATGTATAATAAATCTAAATATCATGATGCCTGTTATTTGTAGCAAAATTGATGATAAAAAATGTACATTATTGTTGGTCTTTGCTAAATCCACCTAAGGCTGATATGTATGTATGATTCAAAACATAGATTCACTCCTTATAAAATAGATACAAGTAAGGTAGTTGAAGATGGTGTTGATTTTGCTGACAGCCAGTTCTACAGGGATAATAGTGGGACATTTGACTTTTATCACAATGGTAACCAGACCTCTAATATAGGAACAAGGCTGTTGCAATATCAGGCAAAGCTTACTATTACTCATTTGACTCCAGCGAAACATATTTTATGTTGTCTGAAATGTATAAAAGATCATGATTTGTTTTTCAGAAAGTCAGTTAAACCCTTGACTTTAATTGTTTTATGTAATGCAGACTGGAGTAATTCTAAAGACTCTCAAAGTATTACTGGCTATGATTTCCAACTGTCATTCTTTAATATTAGGTAAAAGTAGACTATTGCCTTATTCACATACTAAATAGAATGTATAATTCTATCACTAGTAACTTGAGAATCAAAATTCTTAATGCAACTAGTAAAAAATATGACAAATTCAGATTTGTTCAGGTTTATCACTGTGTATTATGATAATCAGGCTGCTTTTGTCAAAAACCCAGTCTATCACTTTTAGATCTTTAAGCATATTGGTATTAATACCTCTTCATAAGGTTTGAGTACATAATGGTAAGGTACAGTATATACATTTAATCAGAAAATTATAATCTTGATATGTTTGCTACACCTGTTACTGGAATGAAGTTGAGAAAGTTTACCTGGTGTTATATAATAGATCGGTGAGATCTATTTTTGACATGTAGTGTAGCATTCAAATATAGTCCTGAGCCATCAAATGCGTGGAAAAATGTGTTGATCAGTATGATGAATGGCTAAAGGTTAATCTGAGACTACAACTTCCATTAGATGATTTTAGTTAGATGATCAAAATCGTTCTAGGAGTTAGAAATAAGTTAGTGAGAAACACCCAACTTGAGTGCTCGAAAGTTCTTTCTTGCTTGCACTGATTAAAAAGACACCAAAAAATAAAAGTAAAATTTGCTCATGAAATAGTGATCATGTTGTCATTCCAGCAAAAAAGAGCTTAAAACAATTGAGGATGGCGATAAAAGACAACAAATAAGAACAAAGGTGGCAACACACGACAAGAAGACATGAAGTGAGGTAAGGAGATAGGAGCTGATTGATAGCAAAGGGCTCTAAAGGCCATATAATACTAGATTCTTATAGAACTTCAGTCTCAAAATGGAACTATATCTATTAAATATAAATTAATAAATATTTTAAGTTTGTATAATCTAGCACCTAAGTTAAATTGTATACATTTATTCTTACTTATCACATTTGAATTATTATTTTTTATCCTTTCATTTGAATTATGGGGAGATACCATGCACTAATCGCTGGAAGTTTAGGGAGGATGTTGACTTTAAGCTGTATAAGTAATTGCACATCTCAAGAGATTTATAAATTATTACAATAAATATACAAATTAAGCTACCATCTGGAAAAATGTTTTTGTTTATAATAAAACAAAAGAACTGAATTTGCTGTTAATTTTTAGTGACCATTGCATTATAATCCTACTAATTATGCTATCATCTTGAAAACCCTAACAATATGGGGGGTCCTCGTGGTGTAATGGTTAAAGCGCTGGACTGCGAAATTGTAAGATCGAGCTCGAACGTCAGTTGTGCTATTACATTCACTTTTGGACAAATACTCTTGGGAAAGGTATGATCCCCTTTATCCTCCCAGCTATGGGTTAAATAGCATCACTGCTGTTCTTCTGGAAGGATGGCTTTGACATTAGATAACCCATGAAGGTTGATATGCCATTAAACAAACAAACAAACCAAACCTACCAATATGTAACACAATACTGAAAATAGTGCAATTTGATTTTTACACCTTTATTTTCATATTATTATATATAGGCTAACCAATGGTAAATGTGATTTATAATACACCTAGTAAACAATATTCTGCAATTCAAAGACAAAGAAATGTTATGCATACACTTTTGTGGAATATTTTTGCTTGTTCTTTTGTCTATTTCTAAAAACTTAAAAATGTTTTGAATTTTCCAAAATTAATACGGTCAAAATATGTTCCAAGATCCCACAAGAAATCACAGAAAATTTAGTTGCAATAATTCCAACAAACCCTTAGTTATACAATGGCAGACAACAAATACATCCGGTGAATTGTTGTAAGATGACATACTTTCATCCAAAATTAAATATCAGATTTTAAAATTACATTAGTTATTCAGATTATTATGCTTCTTTTTTATTGCTTTTACTCAATGTGAACATTGACTAGTTTAATCTCCAACTTTCTGCAAATGTGATATCTTTAAGGAGTTTTAACTGGAACCCCTTATATATGAGAAATTATTCCAATTATAGAACCTCATTGTATTAAGAACTTTATAAATATTAATTCATAAAGTTCTTAATACAATGTTTTGTTTCATTTCAGCATTGCTGAAATTGATTTAAACTTTTGGCTAAAAAGTAGCAAAAGAAAAAAAGAAAGGAAAAATATTGAGAAAAAGGAATCTTTTGAAAGTTTCCTGAAGATTAACAAATATGGTAAACACCTCAGGAAGGCTGGAGAATGAACTGACTGAAAGATAAGGATCAAAATAATCAACACTTGAGTACAACTCAAGTTTTAGAATTTCAAGCATCACTTAGAATGAATGTTCTTTGCATGTGTGCATTTGATAAATTTCTCTTTAAACATTTGAAATGACTATTTTCTTTGCTATGACATCTAAATTTGTAGATGATATGTTTAAATTTGTAGATCTTTCCAAAGTTTTGTTAGAGAAACTAATGACAAGAGCAAAAACAACCTTGAACATTGCCAAGTAGAAATTCATTCATACAACCATACTTCATGGAATTTTTTTTATGCTAATTTTCTTTATATAATGTTTGTTGCAGATGTCAAATGGCCTTTCACATTTTGTATATTTAAAAAGCATTTTCATGATTACTAATTGTTGTGCTGTCAACCAGGGTTAAAAAAAATTCTGAAATAATCATTAATAGTTTGTTTTTTTCTTTTCTTTTATTTTTTCCCGTTAGCTTTCGGCTTCAAAGATAAAACTAAAATTAATGAATATTAAAAGAAAGGAACAAACAAATTTAACATATAAATCAAGAGTAACAAATCTGCCATCAGAGTTTTTATTTCCAAATTTCCCTTTTTGTCTGTCATTACAGAACTCAAAAATGACTAGAACTGTTGCCATAAAATTTTCTATGGAATTCCAGAGTATGTTTTTTGCATAAAAGTTTTTGAAAATTCCAAGACTTTACAATATAAATATAGTTCATCAGTCTGAAACCAAAGTTTTTTCCATTACTTTTTTCCAATTCACTGATAAATCAACCCCCACAAAAAACCTAAAAAAGTGTTGTTTACATTTGTTGTAGAAGCAATAGTAACTGAGGAGACATAAACAATAAGCTATCAATAATTATTAATTTGATTCCTCACAAAAATATAGTTTGGAGCTTTGACCATGTTTATTGCTTTAATATGTGACAGATAAATCTATAATTATTTTCAAATCTCTGCTCTTCTTAAAGTCCCCTACTTAGATCTTCTGTTAAAATCATACCCATAGGAATGGCTTCCAAATCTGATGAAAACTGGCACACAAGAGTGTATTTAAAGACTTAATAAATAAGGAAATTGCTCAACAATGATGATTGACAAGTGATGCCATCTCTTGACCAGCTCTCAGATACTTCTTAAAGCTTTTTCGAGTTGCCTCTAACACCATTAGACATTTTGCAACAAATACCATCGAGTAATCATTGCTTGAAGAATCTTATCTTACTTGGTAGCAACGACAAGCTTAGATTACTTGATTTAACCAACCACGATCCGACTACTAAATCTAACGTAGTCAAAAAAAGTGAGTAGGGTTGACCTCTTAAGACAGCACCTTCTCATTACACTTAATGGGATTGAATCAGGACCAATAACTAATGCAACTATACACGTACTAATATGAATCCTCACGAATGTGGGGGAGTCACATTTCATGTTGGAAAAGAGATGTGAAGATACTAACAACGTTTTTTTTTTATAATTCAGGTCAGTTTATTTACTCAGAGACGATGTTGTAAAGCTGAAATGACAAGGTCAGCGTTTTATTGATGCGTTTTTATCAAAAATGAGGCTGGTTCATACCAAGTGTCATCATGGGTGTCTGCTCCGTAGTGAAGGTAGGGGAAAACTGATCATTTGCTTTTCATCTTTAATCAATAGGTCATATGTACACACTTTTCTTACAGAAGGTGAAAATCATTCTCTTGGTCGTCATTACTTCCACTACAAATACGACAAGGGCAGCGCTTTTTTTTTTATTAGTAACAAAGTTGCTATTAAGATATATTCCAAATGTATTCTTCCGTCTTCTAAACTCTCGGAAAAGACAAAACGGATACCGATTAAATGTTTTTTAAACTAATAAAACCCTCTAATTCATCACAATTTTTTATTTTTCGAAAAAACAAATTATTTTACATTTTAATTCAATGTAGAACGATCACCTATTTCCGGAATAGTTAGTGTTGGAAAAGAGAAGTAACCTGACTAGTCGAATGATAGTAATTGTTTTTTTTGGGGGGAGAGGGGCGCCCTTTTTTAATACTTGCCTCTGTTGTCAAGTGTTTTTTTTTTGGGGGGGGGAAGAAGCTTCTTTGAAGCGGAAAAGGTTTTTTTTTTTTTTTTTTTTTCTTTAGGGGTAAACTTTTTTTTTTTTACTAGTGTTGTTTACCACCACTAGATCTTAACAAAGAGGAACACATATATATAAAAATATAATCATTTATTTTTATTATTCGACGGTGACACTTGTGTGGAGCTGGAGACCAATCGGAAAGTGTTTGCACACACAAAGGAGCTGTCGGGAGCTATAACAGCCAGTGGAAACTGAACTTCAACCAAAATTCTAGACCTTATACAGTCTTAAAACTCCTACGGGACTCATATGGCCATGCCTCTTCACCCACGTAATGCTTGTTCTTCATTGGTCACGACTTACACCCACGCATTTTTTTTATATCATGGGTATTACGCCCACGCATTTCTGTTTTCCGGTTGTTACTTTTGTTGATTTTTATCTATGACTGGATGTATTTGTCAACTTCATCCACTGGTCAAGGCAATAAGATATTTACACTATCTATTACACAAACCACGGAAAAAATGTAATCAATCGAAGAAATAACATGAAAGTAAAAATTGAATTACCTTAAATTAGGGAACCGTATGCTTATTTTTTTTTTACTTCCCATTGGATGGGAGTCTTTTTTTTTAAATTTGTGATGTGCTTTTGGTTGAACTTTATATGAGTGTGTGTATATATATATATATATATATACTCTGTGTAACGAATTATTATCGAGGTGATAATGTTCAATTTTGTCCGCAAACCGCAAGTTGGAATTTAACGAAATGTCAATTTCTAGAGCTCCTGATTTAATTTCAAGTGACACATTCACTATTAGTCATCTTTGCTTCTAAATTGGCATCTATTCTCATCAACTCGTAGCCTTAGAATTCCCCACATGTTTTCGATTGAGTTTAAGTCTGGAGAATTAACCGGTCAGTTTATCTTTCGGGGTCCACAGAAACCTAATTGTTACAGGTTCTCCGTAGTTCTATGTACTGCACGCAAGGGAGCATTATCTTGCATAAATATGATGGTTCTCCTGAAGGTGATCCTTTGCTTTTTAACCAATTTTCAAGGTGCTCTTCCTGAAAGAGTATATAAGCATCTGTAGCTATTTAAGTACCGTCAGGCACTTTGTACGGACCAACCATAATACTAAATTATACTAGCCCACTTCGTGATATTTCTCCCTTGTTTGCGTCTCAAGCGTTGATGACGATCTCATCCGTTTACGACCCATCCTTTGCTCTAAGCGTCAGGACTATTAAAAGGTAGCACGAGATTTAGCCATGAATAAAACTTTCGGGAAGTTGACCTTCATGTTATCTTCTGAACATTTCAGACGCTTTTGTATGTATAGTTTTTTGTTTCCATTATATCCCTCTGTAACATTCTTGTATTGAAAAGTGTCCTTATCAACTCTGCAATAAACACCAATGCAAATGAGATTATCACAATACCGTAAATGTTTTTGATGGTTGCTTACTTTCACTGTAGCCGTTTCCCTGTCTATTTTTGATTTATCAATGTTTATAATGTTTTTTAAATTAATGCTTGGATGAAAAAGACTTATATGATGTAGTTTTAAGAAAAAGGCATTATCAAGGCATGCACTAATTCTGGAAGATATATTTCCCCTATTAAGTACCATAGAATATCTAGGGACTTTTAAAAGACTGTAAGGTCTCTTCGACTGCCTCAACGGCTCAAAACTGTCATCAGTTGTTTCTTCACTGGAAGATGTTAATGGAAAAATTTTGGATGTAATGACATGTGAAGGATCTTGTTGCTATCTTTCAATCAGCCTGTCTAATCGCTGTTTCAGCTACACTTTTTTGGTATTTTTGACAGCATTTTTGTTAATAGATCCAAGTTGGAAATTGCTTTTTGGTCTTGTTTTCTCTCTCTCTGATCTTTTAGATATTCCCTCTCTTGAAAGGTAAACTGAAATTTCGAAATTTACTTACATTTAAGAACAGATCTTACTTACATAACACATATTAAGGAAAATATCCCTATATCATTTACCAGAAAAAGAAAAATTGTCTAAGGTACTATTTACCAACCCCTCCGCTCGGGCAGGATATGACACAAGGTCAATTTTTAAGCGGAGTTTAACAGGTTTTGAATTCAGAGTTTTCCTTCTCCTAGACTAGTTGCCTCACCAAGGCTGAAGAACCTAGTCCGTCCTACTATTTACCCATAGCTGGAGGGAGAATAAGGGGGTTCATACCTTTCCCAAGGGTATTTGCCCGAAAGTGAACGTAACAGCGCGACTGGAGTACGAACTCGCGTACTACGATTCCGCAGTTCATCGCTTTAACCATTACCCCACGAGGTAAACTTATATTTTTCAATTAGTTTAAATTTTGAAAATCGGAGCACAAACTTGTCAGTTTAAAGCAAAATGTGAAGAAATATCAAATAATTTGTCCAGATGTTCCTAATTCTTTTCCCTTTGAGTGTAAACACGTTTCGACTAACGCTAATCAATTTGAAGATAGAAATGTAGATTAAACAAGCCTTTTTCTTGGTTTTTCTAATGGTTAAGCCTGTTAAATAAAAATACAAATGAACTCATTAATTTAACAATTAAAACCGGCAAGTGGTCGATCGAATGATAAATATAACGAGTGTTTATAACGGTGAAAACTTAAATAATACCCATCAAAAGAAACTTCCGTAGACAATATTCATTAAAAAAATATTTATTTTGCTACTATTCGATTCTTTTTATCTTCCAGACTCGACCATAGTCGCGTCTTTCAATGGCGGAGATATTACTCGTCTAAGAAAGAAAGGCTTGAGATTTGTTAACAATGGCTTATTTCCTACACTGACAAATGCAAGAACATTTCTTAAACAAATAGCAATACTCACACGACGCAATCGCTATTTAGCGGCTGTGGCGAGACGTCCTTCTCTTTTGGGAACTTTCAGAATCTGTCCTATATTTCGACTCACGTGACACCTCCTTGTCCAGCCCCTTAGTTGCTGCTACCTGCATGTGTGCGCCCCCACACTACTGTTGATTAAAACGAAGAAATTTCTCAGATTTATGTCATTTTATTGAGAATTAAAATAAGTCAAATTTCTTCCATTAAAAATAAAATTTGATTGAGAGAAAAAAAAGTGATCTTTCATCGCTGTCAATGACCTAATTACATTATATTTAATCTCCATTTTGCCTTTATACAAATGAATATTTTTATATTCTGATTTATTTTTATTTGATTCATTGAGAACGAGGTAAATGTTGCAATTCAAAAACATTTTATTAAATGACATTACTTATTTGTTTTCGATAAGGGTACGGAACATTTTGATGGCATTAAACTTTTCACTGATTTCCGGAATGGCATTTCAAAGCTTCAATTTTGAACCTTTAAACCCATTTACTTAAAAATAAAATAAATAACGGTAACGATTATAGTTATTTATCATGTCAAACCCCAACTTAGAATTTTAGCACAATTCCAGAGTTCCAAAATTGACCTGCCCTAATACTCATGCGTGTCAACTTCGGAGAGTTCTTCAGCTGCCGTTTTTTTTTTTTTCTATTTAATTATCTAGTAATCATCTTTTCTATTTTAAATCCTCATAAACAATTTTATGACTCTTATTCCAAATAGTCCTGACTGAATGTTGAACTAGTTACCTAGTTCCACTGCTATCTTTGTTCCAATTATATGCCTCTTTCTCCCAACTTTGAATAGATAACTGATACATAATCGAAAAAAAATATTTTCAAAATTTACCTCTCTGGCTGTTGCTCATAGGATTTCATCCTAAACGAGAAACAAAGAAAAAAAGCAATTGACAATTTAACTTTAAAGAGTGGCTATAATTTTATTCTTCTCGTATACTTAAAAATTAGTATATTGAAATATCTTGACATTCCCAATATAGGGAAGTTGCTAAGAATACTTGTATGTGAATCAGGTGCGGAGTGTTAAATAAGGCAGTCACTTTTTCTAAGTTTTTTGTTCACATTTTAATCAAACACGCGTACAACTTTCTTTTTTTTTCATTGGATGTTTCAGTCTCCTGAAGGTGATATAATCCAACAGAATAATCCAATAAAAAAAAAAAAGAAGTAAAATAAACTCTAACAGCTCTAGAGTTTTCCGCCTTGTGAACAGGGCTTAAAATACGCTGACTGTATTCCCTGCAGAGCGGTAAGGGGGGGTCCTGGATATGGCACTGAATTGCTATTGACGATGAGGCTCCAGTTCAACTATGACCCGGAGTACCTGTTAGGGTTCGATCTATGAGTCAAATAGATCTGTTTAAAGATTATTCGTATTTGATAGTCGTATAGCTTTAAGTATTCCTATGTGCAAATCATTTGTATTGGGAATGTTTTATATATCTGTGAATTATTTATATTAAGAGCAGTTTGGGCACTAACAACATAGCCACCATGGACCTTCCGTACTCTTACAAATGATTCAAAATAGATAAAGGAATTATCCAATTTTAATGAAATTTTTTTTGTTCATTTATTAATTAATAAATTTTATAATGGATCAGTTATTTTATTTCTAAAAATTGCAGATTTTTTCAGGTAATTCAATTTTATCTATCCCTTTATTTTTGAGGCGCTATTTGATCAGTTGTGGTCTATGATATTGCATATGATTTTCGTATATAATAAAACAAAAGTCTGCAGGTGTGAATGGAATAAAGAAGAAAGTTTTAAATTGAAAGTTTGGGGGTAAAAATAGTACTCCAATTCTGAACATTGAATTAAAAAACAATTTATAAAAATGTTTTGAGAGCTTTTAATTGTATGATTTTATGCAAAGTATAATTTTCTTTTAAATTATCAGAGATCTAATTCGATATTTGTTCTGCTTAAAAGATGGAAAGTTTGCTTTAGATTTTGACTTAATTTTCTCCAATCAAAGGCTAAATCTAATTAAATCAAGAATATTTTACTCTTCGAGAAATATAAATTTTAAAGCAAGAAACTGAGGAATGTTATGTTTTCTTATAGATATTTTTATCTATTTTTTATAATATAAAAATTCTAGACGAAAAAAAAAGTATGGAAACCTACTATAACGTTCATTTGTTACGCAATTTCGAGTCTTGTTTCTTGTATTCGAGTTGAAAATTTCTATTTTTTTGTCCGTTTCGCTTTAACTTTGATTTAAATTTCATATTTTCAAAGATTCTGATATTTTAGTTTTTCCTTTCCCAAGATGAAATTTTTAAAAAATATATAGCTGATACGATTTTCTATACTTAAAAAAAGTTGAGTTTGTGGTTGACAGTTTTAGCCTTCTTTAACTCAGAATTTTCGGCTGCAAACTAAAGCGCGTCTGAATAGCTGAATGGTAAGTGACCGTTGTTAAAAAGAGTTATCAAGTTAGATAACCCAAGCGGTTGTTTTGTGTAACTCTTCTTTCTGTAAAATAAAAATTAATCTTCTATTCTCCTTTTCAAGAAGCACACGTGTTTTTATTTTCCTTCGTCTAATTTCGCTCTACATATCCTTATCTTAAGACATAGCAACTTCAACAACCGTCTGTCATTAATTACCTACTGTTAGCATTTAAAGACGATATTAAGTAATATAGTTATTAACGTGTAATATTTTGCATAAATAGGTTTATTAATGTTTCTAGTACCTAATTTTATTCAAATTTTTAAAAAAATATTTTAAAATTTTAATAAGACTTGCATAACCTAAAGTTGGGTAACATCGTCACCTTTGGTGAATTTAAATCTTTAAAATGTATTAAACATTAACTAATATTGAATAGTAATAATTACTTAAAACCATATAATCATTAGAATTATATAAGAATAGTTGAAACTCTACCGTAGCCACTAGCTGCTCTCATGTTGAGAATCTTATATATGAGTACATCACGACCATCCGATGTCGTCAGCGAACGAAATTTTCCACCACAAACCGAAAACTATTTCAGCCACCATTCATTCTGTGAATCGTTTCGGAAATATTTTCTGACTGCTGCAAATAACAAGTAATAATGACCAATTTCGTTGTACAACAGAAATTAAAGAGAAGTATTTCTACTAAAATCTAACGTATTCAAATTCGGCCGTGAAACAACTAGCTTTGCTATAAAACTAGCAGTCAAAGACGATAGTGCCAATTGGGTAGCAGGCCTGGTTTAAGGCGAAAAGTCAACTGCCGCTTAGTAACACCGACGACGACGATGACCTATTAACATCTCTGCCAACCAATCAACCAGCTCGATGAGTAACTGACCGACCAGCCCAGTGCAGCGATGTCCTACCACTCAAATTGTATTCCCTGGCCTACGAACTGATAATCTCATTCTGTTACGACACCAGTCCACGAGCGTTGGACACAGCTCAGACCGACGATGAATCTATAGCTCTATCGGCAGAGATCTTCGAAACCACTTTGAACTTATTAATGTCATCAGATTTATCTCGAAATAATAAATCAGGCTACATTGTTATAACCTGATATCGTTTTGTTATCCTTGCCTTTTTTTTAATTTTTTTTTTTTAAGGTTTGTTGAGTGGGCTACAATAGACAGTCGAACAGCACCCTACAACTGTGCTAATTATTTCGGGGCGGGGTACTCTTCAGAAACAACTACACAAAAAATGTAAATATAAATGTACGATAACGGCAATTCTCTAATCTCTCGGCATAAAATATCCCTAGACGGCTGAACATGCCGTTAAAATCAGTCAATTAACTCTTTGGAGATTTAGTGTTACTTCGATTAACGATTCCTACTTAATGTGTGTTGGAATTATGATTCACTCCGATTGCCATTCTCATTGTTTTTTGGGGTTTTTTGTTATTAAGTTTGCTTCAATTTGTATATTTCTGAGCTTTTCTCGTCCACTACTCCACAGATACAACAAATGAAATTTCAAATTCGAAAATACCTAAAATCAGTCTGAATAAATAAAAACTATACGCTTCCAAATTTTTGTTGTGATCAAAACAATCGAGGAAGGTACTCATCTGAATAAATCATAGAATAATATCGTCTCAGAATGTCTGATTATATTCGGAATTTTCTAAGAAATATCTTTCAATGAAAAAACGCAAAAAATTTGTTACAGACGTGTGTTTTAGCGTTTAGTGTATGTACTAATTTGGCCCCCACAGATCTTTCGTATTAACAAATCACAAATCTTAATTTGAAAAAAAAAAAATCACGTAAAAAATCAATGAAATATATAAATTTTCAAGTAAGAAATAGAAGGCATTTTTTTTTAAGATATAAAAACATGATAGACGAGAGAAAGAAAAAAATGGAAACCTACTGTGAAAATCATTGAAGCAATTTTCAGTTTTCTCCCTTGTATTCAGACTGAATATTTCAGTAAAAATGCTTTTTTTTTTCTATAAAACTTTGTTATAAAAATAGGAAATTCAAAAAAAGGGAAACTAGCGTTTTAGAAACAATTACAGATTATTATTGGCTAAAACATTAAATATTAAAAAGGCAATTGAAAAGTATTAATATTTCACTCTTTTAATAATAAATTAATGATAATCATTTCACTAAGTCTTCTTAATTGCTCATTCAGAAAATAATGTGCTTATTTTCTTTTTTCAAGATGAAATACACAAAATAAACTATTTCTAATACGATTTTCTATACTAAAAGTTTTTTCTTTCTATCTCTCACTCTGTCTCGGTTGACCTTTCGTATTGATATTTTTTAGCGGGAAACTAAAACTTACCTTCTTAGATATAGTGAAATGACGCCGAAAATCTTTTGTCATTAATTTTTACTTACAACTTGGATTTCAGTAATGTAGTAAATTATATAGTTATCATTATTTTTACGATTTAGTAATGTTTCTAGTTACTGATTTCATATTTAAAAAAAAAAGAACTGAACAAATTTTTATAACACTTTTTAATTTACGTAACCTCGAATTTGGTAAGGTTGTCAACTTTTAGTGAATTTAAATCATTAAAATGTATAAAAAATGTTATTTTGGTTTTGAAATAGATGATGTTACTATAATTAAATAAAGCTTAATGTTAACCCTAGATAATAACATTAATGTTTTTAAAATTCGTTTTAACGGGAAAAAAGTGCGAAATATTGTTAGTACCTACTTAAAGAATACTTTCAAAACATAGTGGTGGTGTTAGGTTTTAGGGGAAAAACCTGCTAACACTGTGGGGTTCTGTTTTTCATTCGAGAGTCTAACTTACCCAGATTTGATAATTTACGAGTTTACCATCAGTTGAATTAATTTTTATTTTATTTTATTTTATTTATTTATTTAGTTAGTTTTGCAATCTACTAAACGTCTCAGGCGACGCACCTAGACTTGAAAATATAAAGGTAATTCAAAAAGACTAACGTGTATCATTTTACTACCATAAATACACATATGTAGTGTTATATGTATAACGTGTGGACTATTGCCACTCTCTCATTTTCAGTGTATTAGTTAACATTGTTGATACTGTCGTGGCACAGATTCTTATTTTACTTTTGATTTAATTTGGGGAAATTGTGGAGGTGACGATTTTTCTACTTGGGCGGTAATCCTGCTCCTCTAACCGAATGTGGAGGGCCGATTGTATTCTTTTTAGGGACTCCTTTCAATTTGACTGAATTTTTAAAAAACACTGACTATTGATACCTACCAGAGTTTGGTTCTTGTTTTTATTTCACTGTCCAGTAATTTGAACATTCTTCACGTTTCAAACTTTAGTTGTTGTTGTCTGTGGGTATTTTATGGATGGAATTATTCATTATCAATGTGATGCAAATAGTTTTAAAAGTAGATTATCAAAAAGTTGTTTTAAAGCACAATGATAGCAGTACTTGAAACTATTTAACTGTGTGTGAACAAATGATCAATGTTAAATAGTTACTCGTGTTGGATAACAATTCTTGAAGCCATTTAACTGTGTGCTAACAAATAAGATCTGGCTAATTTTAAAATATTACCTACAAACTATTCGCTTACAAATCATTGGGTTTGGCATTGAATAACTCACAACCAAATCAAAGCACGATGTCTGGCTAATAAGAAATACTATTTGTCGCTGCCTCCCACCAGACAGGACTTGACACAAGGTCAAAAGGCCGATTAAAGTGGGGATAAGGGGGAGGGAAGGTCTGGCTAATAAGAAATGATGTCGTTATGGTATTACTTGCCATTTACATGTTGGTTTTTCTTAATACACACCGCTTCATAACCGAAGCTTTTTATGGTGTAGTAAGTTGATCACACTTTAAGTAATGAGAAATTCCTTTGCTATTTCATGGTTTATATATATATATATATATATATATGTATATAATTTTTTGGTTTTGATCCAAATTTTGACAATTTGTAGCTAATTATGTTGAAATGATTATAATACTGTAGGATTTATCAATTTAATTAATGAATTACTTCTTTTGATAATTTTTTTTTTTTGTATTTTACTTAGTTTTTTTTTTTAATAACTGAGAGATTTTCAACGGTACAGATACAACACTTTGATTCTACACTGAATATATAAGTACTATACTCTGATCCTTGGCACAAATGTCGATCAATAGGTAAATAATCCCATCATTTTTTACGAGTCCTATGCTAGTTAGTTATAAACAGTAAGTCCGTACTTGAATAAACTTCTCTCGGATCCCCGATATTCGATTTTTAAGTTTGACTTACTGCTACAATATTAACTGACCACTCCTAGCGAGTCTGGGGTGGGAACAACCTTTTTTTTGGGGGGGGGGAAATGCGACATGGTTGGAAAAAAATCTCAATACCTCTGCTTTCGCCTTTAATAAGGATTACGAGGCTGAAACCTGTCACTTTCGACTATGACCATCAATGTTGCTTCTGCTACTGTTGGCAACACCATTTACATTGTTACTGCTTTCTTCCTTTCCTCATATCTATTAACAAAATGCCTGATCATTGATTATGTAATTTCGAAATACCCGCCTACCCTCATTTTTATTTCAGCAGTTCTAAATTCTCTGTTGCAGTTTGTTCTTTGTTTTTTTAAACTTTTCCCTCATGGGTGCACATCAACTTTAGGGCCATTAGCTTTATTAGAAATTGCAATCGTTATTTCTTCCACCACTTTTGTTTTCTTTTTTCTCTCTGTCGGTTTATTTATTAGGATTACCTTCTATCTCTCTTTGCCCCTTTCTCTTAATCCATATTCAACAATTCTTTCTCTATCATTCCTGATAACGTGAGACTAGTTTTTTTTTTTTTTTTTTTTTTTTTTTTTACGGACGTGCCTGAGGGACAAAAAGAGATGTTTAAAAGACGATGAGAGAGGGTGTGTCACAAAAGAGGAAAATGATGTGGCTTTTGTCAGCTCTATGCTATCCAGGCTCCGCCCACGCGGACTTAAAGCAGCGGCAACACTGTTGGTTGTTCTTTACAGAAACTAGGTTGGAGTGGGAATTGATAAGGTCTCTCTAGACGCTGTTAAATAAATTGCTTTTGGAGAGAGAGACTGACAGAAAAGAACGACCGATTATGCAATTCTCTTGCTCCCTGATATCGCTAGAGAAAAAGAGCTTGTTGGGGTGAGGAAAAACGAGTACTACCTACACCATGTGTTTACTTTGTTGGTCAGGACAAAAATGACTCACTGTGCTGTATTCTTCATTCATTGACGTTGGGTTGGTCTGCCCCCCCCAGCTACTATCATTTCTCATTTGCCTGTCTCCTCCTCTTGTGTACCTTTTGTATAAAACTTAGGCAAGCTTGTTCTGCTTGCCCGGGACAACTGAACTATGTTCCTTTAAACGTAATGAAGACGGCTCTTGTTACATCAGTACGGCCGGTTGTTTTTTTCTATCCCTTCCTTTTCGTGTGTGTTTTTCTCTTTCTTCTCTTGGCAACATCCATGGTGATGCCATTTGCCTGACGCTGTTAGAGGGTTATTGACTCTTAAAGATAAAATGACTGTCTACAAATAAGCCATTTTATTTGCAGAAATAGTTTGGTTTTTATATTTTTTAAGAACAAATAATGGTAAAATAAAATTTGGGTTTCATAAATAAAATATAACACCTTAAATTAAAATCTTTAACATAAAACTATACGGTATTCCATACTGTTTATACCTCTGACACAAAATATAATTGTGTTTTAAACATGAATTTGAATTTTAAATAAACTAAATTACACATTATTAAATATTGGGCGGGGGGTTATATCTCTATTCCCACCCACGATAGAATAAATAAAATGATGAAAACTAACTTTTTAAAAACATTATGGACATTAAATTACTGGATTTTCAATGAAGTTGTATACCTTTTTCTCAGAAGCATTTAGAAGACTCCTTCAATAATCTCGATTTAAAATAGATTATATTTGCCTTGGAAGTAAAAAAAGGCATACAATAAAAAATTTGGCTAAAAAGTTTGTGCTTAATTTAGTGGAAAAACTTTTTGGCATAATTATTCTCCCTACTTATTTCTATGATTTATACTAAGTCTAACTTAACTGGATGTCTGCGTCTAATACTGCTTTGAAGAAGCCAAAATTTTAAATGCTGATTTTGAAGAAAGGTAGGGCAGACCCTCTCCACTTAATAATTGCTACTTGTAAAATCTGCAATGCCTACATGGTATCAGTTATCTTTCTGCTAATTACCATTGGTCATTGCAAGATAACCACTCAGGTAAATTGTGCAAATGTTCGTTGTTGGTTAGTTTGTTTTTTTTTGCTTTTTTTACAATATTACGAGCAGAATTATAAATTTAAAAGTTTTTGTTTTTTTTACGGTTGACTGATTTTTTTTTTTTTTTTGAAGGGAGTCTGACCCCTTCGGCTGGGTATACAGTCATTGTATTCTAAACCTTGCTGACAGGGCTATCTTCTTCAAGGAACTTTTGGGGGGTGTACATGGTATAATGGAGAGTGTTGTTAAGAGATAAACTTGACATTCAGACTTTAGATCATGGACGAGGCATTAGGAATTTCTCTTCATGTTAATGTCTTTGAGAAAAGCATAAATCCTTCTTTTCTCCCCATGCCCAATTATGGGTAAATGGGGGAGCAGACTGGGATTTTAGCCTTGATAAAGCAACTGGTCTTAGAGAAGAAAAAAACTCTTAACCTAAAATCTGACCAGTGTTATTAGAATCTGTGACACATTCTTCAGTTATCAGCTCATCCAAAATGTGTGGCTGGTCCTATACAAGCCTTCAACACTATAAACAAATCGCTGTTTAAGCAGTCTAACAGTTCACATCTTACACTTTATATGGGACTACTACTACTACTATTTTCTTTTTAGTCAACTTAGAAAAACAATCTAGTATGTGTCTTATTGATTATATCTGTGCTAATTTAAAGTGTTTAATAAGTAAAATCTTACCATAATTCACTAAATGTCATTTTTGTCTGTCATTGCATAATACAAAGACAGCTGGAGTTATGGCCACCAAATTTAATATCGTATATGTTTATTGCATATTAATTATCAAAACTTCCAAAGCATTTGAAGTCTTTCGTGAATTGTTTTATTTTCAATATAAGTATAATACTAACTGGACCCTCTACTTTATGTCTGCCTAGATTTTTAAAAAAATTTACTTGAAACTTTGTGAAATTCTTTGCGGATATTATGATTTAATAAATACATAATTTAAATTTATTGGAACCAAAGATGCCATTTTGGCCTCTTATAACAACTAGTTGAAAATCTTACCTTCTGCAGCTTAAGAACCTGCCTGTGAAGCAACTTTTCATTTAATGTCTAGATCTATACAAAAGACAATTAGCTTTGTGCTTTGAATTTAGCCAGAACAAATATTCTGCAAATATGATAAATTCAATGATTGAAAAAAATAAAACCTTTAAGATAGGTTAATGGCAATTTTCACAAACTCTAATTTGAATAAAAAAATATTCTTGAAAGTTTTTATTTTAAAATCTATTTTGTTATGTTTTTATGTTTTAAAATAACAAAGTGCTGTAAAAATGAACTCACTGTAGACATAAGATATTAAAGTAACAAAATTCATAAAAATACATTTCTCTTTCTTTAATTTTAAGAAAACTGATGCAGTCAAAACAATCACTCCATTCCGAAGTTTACGTTGGCCTGCCAATATTTTTTTAGTGTGTCATCAATCAATAAAACTTTTTGTTACAGAAAACATGGAAGGATCAGTTGATAATGGATACTTCTTTTTTTTTTCTTCAAGGGCTGATGTGTGAATTCTATACCAAACAAAAGAAATTAAGATCTATATATTATGCTATCAGTGCAGACACACATGCACATACCAAGTCATAATATTTCTAGTGCATAAATAAAATGAGCTAAGTACTAGATTTAATTTATATGGATATCAATGATTGAGTTATTTAAATTTGTTGTTGCTGTTATTAATGTGGACTTTGAAGCAGACTTCTTTTATTCATTCATTCTTTTTTTTTTCTTTTTTTTGAATTTTCTATTGTATCTTAAAGTTGAAAGAGCATCATGCTTTTTTATAAATGGTTTGCTGTCAGTTACAGTGCATGAATCATAATTAATCTTTGATGCCTGTCATTTAAAAAGTTTTTAATCTTTATTGACTAGCTCATTATTATTGTTGTTGTTGTTGTTTTAAAAAATAATGAGTGATTGATTTTTATGGCATGTTGACTTTTCTAGGGTTATTTTATGCTAATAGGTTAGGGAATCACATTCATTGTTCATATTTACATATTTTATACTGTTGTTTCTTAAGAGATTCCTTTGGCTCATGGTCTTATTTTATATATATGATTTCCAAACCTGTTTGACTTATAGGTGGGACCTTAACAGGTACTATCACTCCAGGTCAGAGTGGACCTGGGAGTAATGGTAATAAAAGGTTACTCTACCCTTCTCAGATCTATTTGACTCTTGCCCAGTAGGTTGGGACTGTAGAATACACCGACTGCTTCTCTGCAGAGGGGTAAAACCCCACAAGTGACTGTCCTGGATATGACTCTAAACAATCTGATGGTGAGGTTCGAGTGATGCTGGAGCTTTGGGGAATGCAGAATACCCCTTCATTGCCATCGCTCCCAGGTCTACTCTGGCCCAGAGTGATAGCACCTGATAAGGGTCCTGTCTATGGGTTAAATAGAACTAAACAATAGTTTCTTGAGTTTACTGTTTCTCTGTATTTAAACTGTGTATTTATGCTAAACTGAATCGTTTAAAATAGAACTGTTTTGACATTTAAACTGTGTACTTAAGTTAAACCGAATTGCTTGAAATAGAACTGTTTTCACGTTAAACTGTGTACTTATGCTAAACTGAATTATCTGAAATAAAACTATTTTGACATTAAATCTGTAGAATGCACTAGCGGCGCCTCTGCAGAGGGGTACCCCCCCCCCAACGAGTGTTCTAGATGTGGCACTAAACAATTTGATGATGAGATTCCAGTGATACTGGGGCTTCATGGAATGTGAAGCACTCTTTCATTGCCATTGCTCCCCGGTCCACTCTGGCCCAGAATGGTAGCATCTGATAGGACCCTATTTATGGATGAAATAGAACTAAACTGTATACTTATGCTAAACTGAATTGATTGAAATAGAACTGTTTGACTAAACTGAATAGCTCGAAATATAAAGGTTTTTGAGAATTAGGCTGTGTACTTCTATTTAAACTGCATACTTATGCTAAACTGAATTGTTTAAAATGGAACCGTTTTTGACATTGAAACTGTACTTACACTAAACGGAATTGTTTAATATAGAACTGTTTTGACATTTAACTGTGTGTAAACAAAATCTATACTTATACTAAACTGAATTGGCTGAATTAGAACTGTTTGAATAAACTGAATAGCTTGAAATAGAAATGTTTTTGACAATTAAACTGTGTACTCATGCTAAACTAAATTGTTTGAAATAGAACAGATTATTTGTATAAAAATGGATTTGGCATTAAATAACCTACAAAGGTTGATATGCCATAAAAACCAACCAACCTATTTGACTCAAAAATCGGACCTTAACAGGTACTATGACTTCAGGTTAGAGTGGTCCTGGGAGTAATGGTAAAAAAGGGTTCCTCCACACTTCTCGAATCTCCAGAACTTTAGTCTCATCATCTGATGTAGTTCAGTCTCATACCTAAGATACCCCATTTTTTGGGCTATTACCCCTCTGCTGAAGATATGGTTAGCATATTCTAAGCCTCACTGACAGGATAATTTGCAAATCTAAACTAAGCTTCATAAATATCTTCTCATTACCTTTGCTTACATTTTTACCAGCAATTTTGTTTTGTATTACTCTTTTCTAAAAAGAAATAATCATATTGGTATTTGAGTGTTTTTTCCTGCTCTGGGTTGGGGAGCTGATAAAAATCAATGATATATTTTGGAATCCTGTCAATTAGCATGGAAAATTTGTTGGCCATAGTTTTAGTTGTCCTTATATGATAGATGGGTGAAAAATTATTTGGTGAATATTTGATTTTATCATAAAAAAGAAAGATATCCTTGATATCTGAATGAATATTGTTTTAATATTTTCATGTGATTATGGATTGAAGCAACAGAAAATTAGATTGTTAGTAAAAACTTGTAGTTGACCTTTCTTCTCATTTTGATGTGATATCAAAAGAAATTTTATCATGGTGTTCAATATCTCTTGATCTTTTCACCTATTCAGGGGAGTAGTAATTTACCTGCCACTTATCCCTGCCATCTTCTCTTCCCTTTTGACTTTGATTTCTGCCATTCTTCCCTCCTTTATTAAAGTTAAAACCCTCTGCATTTCCACTTGAAATAAGTGAGCTGCTTAATTTTCTACTGCTCTGTGAATGAAGTATTTCTAATCCAAGTCACATGTTTAGCTGACGTGAGTCTCTCCTGTGTGTCAGCTTAACGACTTTAGAGACTTGAAACTTAAAATGCCAGCATAATTTGATTTTAATGTTTACATTTTTAGAATGAGTCTTTAGAGTAAGAGACCTGGTAGTTTAGTATCAGGTCTATTCAGATTTCTAATATTTCTTTTTATAATTCTTTGGGACAACTGAAACCAGCAAATTTAGGAATTGTCACTTGGCATACAAAACAAATATTACTTACCGAACATTAACTCTCTATTTTTTTAATCTCCCTTCATCCCGATCATTTGTTTTTCACTTAAAATTTGGCTATGGCAGCAAAAAACTTGCTTCCCCACAAAACCTACAATTGATTTAAAATTGGGTTTTCCAAAACCTACTTATTTTTTTGACCAAGAAACAATTTTTTTTGTATTTATTTCACATTTTTTGTATTTATTTCATATCCTAAATAAATTTTTTTATCTCTCAGCAGGAGTTAGAATATACTGACTCTATCCTCAGTAGAGAGGTAAGACATCCTCCCTAAAAAAAATGGTGTTCTGGGTATGACACTAAACGATCTGATGGCAAGTACCCCTTGATTGCTATTGCTGTTAGCTCCACTCTAATCCAGTGTGGTAGTACCTGTTAGGGCTCCATTTATGGGTCTTATAGATTTGTTTGAAAATTATTTGTATTAGATAGGAATACTTGATAGCATATAACTGTGTGTAAATTATATGTATTTAGAATAGTTAATTGATGCTATAATTGCTTATTAAGGATTTTTATAAGTTACTTGGAACCATATAACTGTACAAAAACAAATGAGTTTTTTTTTTATAGAAATAGTACTTGAAACTATATAATTGTATAGAAAATACTAGTATTAGATAGAAACCATTTATATCTTATAGCTGTGTCCAAAAACTCTTAAGAAACAACTATAAAAAAAAGGAAATGTAAAGATAATATGTTGGCAATTCCCAGTGTGAAATAACTGTAGATGTATAGACATTTTGTTCAGATCAATTTTGTTGTTTTCCCAAAAAAGATTTTTAAAAAGAAACAGTAGTTATCGGTGAAATAACCTGTCAGTTAAATGGCTGACCAAAAATGATTTTTGCTCTTATGGTTATTTGCTGAAACATTTTATCAGAAATGATTAAAATTTATCTATTCTTCTGCTATATTTCAAATTTTAATTATTTTTCAATTATTGTCCATAAGATACATTTTTGATATTTTTTAAGGAAAAAAATGTGTGGAATATGAGGCACACTAAAAAAAATAATAAGTAAAGCTAGTGATTGGAATGCACATTTCTTATGTTAAGTGTTAACACCCTCAAAATTTAAAATATATGAATATATAGGTTTATACACACACACACACACACACAGAAAATTGTCATTGCCTCTTGTGTTGTGCTTTCTGTAATGCTTATTGAAATTAAAATTAAAACATTTTTACTCCCAGGTTTTTTTGTTTTTTAAATCTTCCAATTTACATTTTTTTATATGCTAAGATGTACATTCATAATTTTATCATTTTTTTTATCAGTCTCATCTTCTTCCATACAAAATTACATTTCCTTTTGCTTTTATCAATATCTCGTTGCAGTCTTTCAATTTGTGACAATGATTTATTAACAATTCAAGTTTCACATTATTAAATAGTGCCATGTCATTCCATTACTTGCCCAGTCGGCTGGGGCTATAGAATACACCAACTGCACCTCTGCAAAGGAGTAAGACCCCCACCAACGAGTGTCCTGGACATGACACTAAACAATCTGATGGTGAGGTTCCAGCGATGCTGGGGCTTTGGGGAATGTGGACCACCCCTTCATTGCCATTGCTCCCAGGTCTACTCTGACCTGGAATGGTAGCACATGATATGGCCCAATCTGTGGATTAAACAGAACTAACTGCATACTTATGCTAAACTGAATTGTTTGAATTAGAACTATTTAACTAAACTGAATAGCTTGAAATAGCAATGTTTTGACAATTAAACTGTGTACTTATACTAAACTGAATTGTTTAAAATAGAACTTTTTTGACATTTAAGTAAAGTTGGTGACTGTAGTCGAGGGTGATCCGAAGGTTCCCTTTTCAATAGCTACTTCACCGAAATGTAGGGGAGGGCACTACTCCATTCCCAGGATTGCTCCACTTTACCCTTGTTCCTCACCTTATAGTGCTGAGTGCTTAGTAAGGTGGCATCAAGTACCATTTTTTGAGTCTTTGGTATGACTCGACCTGAGATTGAACTCTAGTCTCCCGGACCATTGGTAAGCACTCTACTCATTAGGCCAGACATTTAACTCTGTGTAAACAAAATCTGTACTTATACTAAACTGAATTGACTGAATTAGAACTATTTGAATAAACTGAATAGCTCGAAATAGAAATGTTTTTGACAATTAAACTGTGTACTAATGCTAAACTGAATTGTTTGAAATAGAACTGTTTATTTGCATAAAAATGGATTTGGCATTAAATAACCTACAGAGGTTGATATGCTATAAAACCCAAACAGCCAAACCAACTAAATCATTCCATCACTTGAGCAATTATGGCTCTTCACACTTTTCTTCGTCAGTAAATTGTATATTACTATAATTGTATATTACTATGATTGTTCTTGGAAGGAATTGTGGAGTAGTTTCTCCATTACCTTCTCCACAGTTGGATTTAAGAGCTGTCTTTCTCTTAGACTTGTTACTTATGAATATGGCTAAAGAGCTCTGTTGCCCTGACTACCTTTGTCAATAACTAAACTTAATGCAAATTGAATGCAAGCAGCCTTGTAACTGAATCTGAGTTTGGATTTTCTAATAGCATTTTTGGTGTCAAAGCCATTGTTACTTGCTGCTGGTATGCCAAATTTTCTTTAAAAATGTTGACTTTTTTTATCCTTAAGCTTATTCTTCAGAATTTCTTGTAATAAAAGTCATCAATCTTGATGTAAGAACTTTTGTGCTGTTCTATTACTTAGCTATACTCACAAAAGAATGAGAAACAAAGTAATTACTTGTTAAAGCACCAGTGATTTTTTTTTTATCATCGTACTCACTCTTTTTTCTAAAAACTTCTGACTCATTTTGCATGCAAGAGTCTGACACTAAGAGACCTAATCCTCTGGTTGTAATTGATGGGCTAATTTGATGTGAGATTATTTGGTTGTCAAGGTACTTTAATAATCTAGTTATAGTAATTTGCCTGGCATTTTATCCAATTAAAAAAAGGTTTTCATTAATTTGCTTGTCTTTTTCAACTGTTCTTTTTAATCCTTCTATAGTCTTAGGTTGATTTTTATCTCTGAAACCTGTTTGGTCACTTAAAAATGGATATTTACTCATTCTAGGACAAGACTATTATAATGGGACTCAACATGAGGATTTCTAGCAATGACCTGCAAGACAACTTTTCTAACAATTGTACCATAGTAGCACCTTATCTATTTTAATCATTAGGAAGAGTTTTTTAAAATCTATCCTCAATTGATGGTCAAATAATTTGACATAAAGCTATCAGATTTCATATACAGACTTAGTAGACCCAGGAAAATATTTTAATATAAAAACAATACTTTTTTCCTCTTGAGGGAAAGTGGTAGGATTCTCATTAAGATGCAGTTTCTAAAAATAAAAAATCATTGGGAAGCCATGTTACTGCAAGATGTAACCAAATGTGCAGTATTTCAAATTTCAAAAGAAACATCTATAAGTTATTTTAAAATAATCATTCTTATTAAAATAATTTTTCAATTTCTTAAACCTTCCTTATTCTATTTGTAGTTAACTCTTTAAGCTCAAGATATTTACAAAGCATAATTAGGACTGTCAATCCAGACTAAAAACAAAAATGTTTAAATCAATAAATCTCTTAAATGTTTCTCAATTTAGAAAATATTTCTTCACAAAATTCTGACATTTTTCATTCGACAATTTTTATTTCATAACATTGTTAGATGGACTCATCAACTATTTTATCGTACTTAACCTTGTCTGGCACAGGATTACAATGATAAAGCATCTTGTGAGGACTGAATTCACTATCATCAACTAAAATTATTCAGGCATTTGCATATTCAAAGTAAATATATTCTAGTGTTGCTTCATATAAGGTTTGACATAAATTTTCCTCATTAAAATGTTTTTAATATAATTATCAGAAAACCCAGGTATTTAATGTTGTATTTTAAGTCTAAACATTTTCTCTTTATTTATTTCTGTTTTTATTGTTCGCTGCATCTAGCAAGTAACCAACCCCACTATACCCATCACCCATAGACTGATTTCTCTACCCACAAACACACATAACATAACATTCTACGACAAACCAACCAAGTTAGGAATACCAATCATACAAACCACATCACAAACCATTAAAAACCTCACAAACACCACAAAATGAACCAACAATGAAACTGCCTCTCACACAAGCATATACTCCATCCCATGCGAAGATTGCAACAAACATTACATCGACAAAACTCAATGCAATCTAGTGAAAAGAAATTATGAACACAAATGATTAATTAAAACAAATGCCGATCGAAACACACTTTTCTTCCACATGTTAGTGCTCAAACATAAATTCAATTTTTCCCAGGCCTAGCTAATCAAACACACACACACACACACACACACACACACATATATATATATATATATGTTTATTTCAAGAAAAAACCAAAATTCAGTCACATTAGGATTATGAATTTATTTCCATCCTGTTAAGAGCATTAATATGTATCAACATCTCCAAAAAACATTTAACAGGACTTCTTTAGATCCAACATGAAAATAAATGGAATACAGCCAGATAATGTGGATGGTCACAGGAGGGAAGGGGAAGAAAGGAGCCTTCTCCCATTAAAGATTACTTCTGGTCTCCTCTTGTTTCTGGTTGAGAAAATAACAAAATAATAAAGAAACATATAAATTAAGAATAAAATTTACAAAAAACGTCATTTTAAAGTAACTCTTTAGGTTTAAAAATAAAATAAGGAATTACAATAAAAATAAAAATGAAAAGCAAAAACCACAATTTAACCAATTACAGTAATACATATCTTAAAATCCAACCTTCCCTTACGTAATTTTTTCTCCGCCCTCTTTTTTCTTCATGAAAGGTACACAAACCTCTTCCTTAAATGGTGAGATCTTTTAACTATGTTATATTATCTATTCCGATTCAATAATATTTTTATAGTTAATTATTAGATATTCTGCTATAGTTTAAATTCATTTCTATGCCTACATCTAGCTATTAAATCACATCTCTAATTTAATGATTTATCTGGATCAGGGTATAACATAATTTTTATCTTTTCTTCTAGACACAAATTACATCTTCTACCAAAGCAGTTTGGAGTATTAGACCTTTTCAATATACTCCATTGATTTTCAGGGGTTAAACCATTATTTTTCAATTTCCAAAAGTGTTTGGATGAAGTTGTTTGATTTTTAAAATGCTCATGAGAGAATGAATGATTGTGGGAAGGAAAATTGTATGGTTCAACCCTCCTTTTTGCAAACTTGTGAATATAAATATAGGAAAATATTTTCTGAAATTGATAGATAAACACTTAAAACAAAATAATATATTACATAAAATATCTAATAGAAAAACTTTAAAGAATTAGTTACTCCTGCATAGAAAATTTTATATGAAATAATTAACAATCATAATAATGAAATAATTAGGAAATATCATGTCTGAACAAATGGGGGGAAGAAAAAGAAGAAGAAGAGGGATAGCAAGAGTAATAATATCAAGAATACTTTTAGAGAGAACGACTGTAATTGTCAAACTAAAAATAAATGACCTATGAATGGTTCATGCAATTTAGAAAATGTAGTGTACCAAGGAATCATTTTCCCAAAAGAAAACATTAAAAATAGAAAAACTTACATAGGAATCTCATTGAAAAAATGGAAGCTAAGATTTAATAACCACAATCATTCATTCCCTCATGAGCATTTAAAAAATTAAACAGCCTTATCCAAGCCCTACATGTAGTGAATTAGTGAAAACCAACACTGTTACTAATATATATATATAGGTATGTATATTTGTGTATGTATATAAATATATATCAGTACGTATATATATGTATGAATATGTGTGTGTGTGTATATATACATATATGTGTGAAAGCACATGCGATAACCTGCCCTCACCAGCCGCCAACCAGAGTGATAACACAGTTTCGGTAGCTCAAGGCGGTACTGCCACTCCTGGCGCTACCAAGCAGCTTTTGCCACAGGACAGGATATTTAAAAGAAATATATACTTATATATACGCCTGATCAACTAAAAGCAGACATTACATTGGACTTTCATTCATCTTCATTTTAGTGCAGTTTGTGATTTAAAAACGGGTTTACTTTCGGCCATTGATGTCATAGCAACCATTTCTTGATGTTACGTAATCACACGGGAATGGTGCTTCCGCGTGCATTTCATTCATGTTGAAATCCCATCTATATCTGTCATCTATTCGGTTTTATCTTTTTTATGTGTTACTGCACAAAAGCACTTGAGACAACCGTCATATATAATTCTGCTGAAAGTTGTTATTTGTTGATCGATGGGGTCTTTAAGATGGATGGTGAGTAAAAAGAAAGCTCCTGGTGTAAGTTTGTCCAAGTAGCTATCTGATTACCATTGGGCAACTAAATACTTGGTTTGCTAGGAATGTCTCCAGGACGCTGATGCTCACCAATAGGCTCCTGAAAACTGTGGGGGTATTCCTAATTCATAAGCCCATCATTCGATTTACATTCTCCAGGAGGAGAATTACGTTATTTGCTCTAGCAAATATATATGTGTGTGTGTGTGTATATATATATATATAGGTGTATGTATACATATATATAGTCATCAACAGATAGATCTGTTTCGTTCTATCAGAACTCATCAGTGTAGCTAAACATACTAGCTTCCCGTAGCTAGGATCGAAACCCGGTTGACTCAAACGGCAATCCAAGACTCTACCCCTCAGCCATGAGGGAACCAGCAGCAGCGAAGCAACTTTTAAACGGTTATGAATCACAATTACTATTGTTTACATACATCCGCTTAACGGCTACCGAGAGCTCAATTCATATATACAGAGCCTTGCATAAACGCTAATGGCAACACGATTTCTTCGTTTGCTAGAGAGCTCAACCCTACGGGGGTAGGGGAGCATATATAGTCATCCACATTCCATATGTATATATATATATATAGTCATCCACAGAAAGATCTATTTCGTTCTATCAGAACTCATCAGTGTGGCTAGACATACTAGCTTCCCGTAGCTAGGATCGAAATATACATAGATATATATTTCTTTTAAATACCCTATCCGGTGGCAAAAGCTGCTCGGTAGCGCCAGGAGTGGCAGTACCGCCTTGAGCTACCGAAACTGTGTTATCACCCTGGTTGGCGGCTGATGAGGCTAAGGTATCGCACGTGCTTTCACACGTATGATGAAAAATATATATATATATATATATATATATATATATATATAGGTAATATGTATATATATGTATATGTTTATATATATGTATACAGGTGTGTATATATATGTTTATATATATATATAAAAATTATATACAAAAACTGCCGCCTAAAAAGCAGTTTTGCTTCCAGTAAAGTCTTCATCAGATGATGACCCTGGGTTCAGGCATGGTTTTCGGGACTGAAGCATCATTACCACTAACCCAGGGCGCCCCAAGCAGTATTTCACAATACTACCAGACTTTATTGGATATTGTTTAATCTGTACGAATACCATATCCATTCAGATGGAGTTACAGCCTTGTTTTGGGTCGTTTTTATATATTCCCTCTTCTTTGCTGGTGTAAGTGCGATTTTGGTTTAAAACGCAGAGGTTGCATTCGAAATAAAACCTTGACATCCAATCTCAAGAGGAAATATGTCTGTTGACCAGTCATTCCTAGTACACTGTTCACGTAGGTCTTCGTACTTTTCCAGTTTCCACTGATGCGCCCAGTCACTGTTGGTCTTGAAAGGGATCGTTAATTCTGCAATGATAACTTGATTTGAATGACCAAATGACGAGATCTGGACGCTGGTGAGTTAATGTTATTTCCGTTGGAAAAGCGAGTTGTTGGTCTACGTCAGCAATAACACGCCAGTCCGTGTAACCATCAAGCAATGTTGGTTTGTGCCTATTCTTTCTACGTGGAGTTTTTGAAACATTTCCTTCTTTAACAAATAATATATTTGTCTTTATACATGGAATTTTATTGGCAGTTTCACAACACATTTTTGCAATCTCAGTAATAATCCCTAAGATGTAATTATGTCTCCACATGTAGTTTCTTTGGGAATACTAACATCAAGTTAGGACATGTTTGAGGTTAGCAATCTACCCACATGCTTTACAAAAGGTAGATGTACTTAACCCCTAGTTCTCAATTAACTGGTGTAGAAAATATATCGTAAACTACCTTAATGAGAAAACCTAATTGTTTAGGCTCCATTTGCTTGATGTCGCTCCATGTGACATATATATATATATATATATATATATATATATTGGTATATATATATATATATATATATATATATATGTATATGTATGTACATATATATATATATGTATATAAATGTGTATGTATATATGTATACATGTATATATATATATATATATGTGTATATGTATGTATGTATATATATATGTATGTATGTATGTATATGTATGTATATATATGTACGTATATATATGTATGTATGTATATGTATGTATATATGTATATGTATGTATATATATGTATGTATGTATATATATATGTATGTATATGTATGTATGTATATGTATGTATATATATGTGTGTATATATATATATATATGTATATATATATATATTTTTTTCATCATACAACGTGTGAAAGCACGTGCGATACCCTACCCTCATCAGCCGCCAACCAGGGTGATAACACAGTTTCGGTAGCTCAAGGCGGTACTGCCATTCCTGGCGCTACCGAGCAGCTTTTGCCACCGGATAGGGTATTTAAAAGAAATATATACCTATGTATACACAAGATCAACTAAATGGGGACATTACATTGGACGTTCGTTCATCTTCATTTTGGTGCAGTTTGTAATTTAAAAAAGCGTTTACTTACGGCCGTTAGATGTCATAGCAACTGTTTCTTGATTTTGCGTAATTACACGAGAATGGTGGTTACACGTAAATAACATTCGTGCTGAAATCCTTTCTATATCCGTTATCTATTCGATTCGTTTTCTTTCATTTATGC